>VYZT01036662.1:0-99536 GCA_013400735.1 Pomatostomus ruficeps
TAGAGTCTTTTCCACGTATCAATCCCTTCCCAAGGAGAAACCCCTCCTGCCATGCTCCCCTCACTATTTTTAGCCTCTGCCCAGAGGTCTCCTGTGTCAGATGCATTTCTGGATTGACACTTTGGTACCCCACTGGAATTCCCTGTTAGCTTTGGGGATGAAAGAAGAGTTAATGCTAATTGTACTCAATTGTTCAGTGACAGAAAGTACCAGGACTTGGCACGTGGACTGTTGTTGGCATAGCTCCTAGTCTGGTTTTAACCAAGTCCCAAGCAACTGAGCCAGGTGGTGACCTGTGCTGGCCGGAAACAAACCCACTCTGGATGCAGCACTGTCTGGGCCGGTGGCAGTGCCAGCAGTTCTCTGTGCCAGGCAGCAGCATGCACACATTGAGTCCACAGACCTGTGGCTGGTTCCCCACCAGATCTTGCTCTCCCCTGGGAACATGTGGTAGCAGAGGTTCACAGCATCTGCTTGGACATGGTCATCAGGAGACAACCTTGTGGCTGTAAGTCACCATGTGTCCTCTGCAGCATCAAGATTTACATGTGAACACCTACCTGCTGCCAAAGCCAGCACAGGGCTCAATCTACTGCTACAATCACTCATCAGTACCTGTCGATGGTCACCGTCATGTAGGAAGGTGCCCCAATCTCCAACACCAGCATCTCTACCACAGTGCTCCGCTGAGGTTTGGTGCAGCTGCTGTGGCCTCTCTTCACAGAGATGGCAATGCTGGTTGGTGGGACACACTGGCCTGCCACCAGCCTCTAGCAGATGCCCTGTGCCCTCCCCAGAGAGGGGCAGTGATATGTTGGGTGTCACTACACCAAAACTGTGTGTGTCATTGCCAGTAGCCACAGGCCAGCAGAGAGGCAGGGCTGGGCCAGGTCTGAATGGCAGCTGGTGCTTCCCAGTAGCTTGAAGGAAGGAGAGCTGAGTAACTACATTGTTTGTATTTTTAAAAAAACAAAGACATCTCTGTTTGTCAGAAGAGTCTAGGCTCTTGGGCTGGCCCCAAAATAAACTATATAGTGAGAGAAAATAAATCCTCCCCTAAAAAAACCAAACCCCAAAAAGTCTTTTCCAAGAATATACAAAATCTCCCTAACCTCAACTACCAGCCTACCCTGAGGATGAAAACATCATCCTGTCTCAAAACAGCTTGTCAAGGGCACTTTGGTACAGAAAACACAGTAAGAGCAGAGCTGTCCTTGGAAGTTGTGTCCCAGCTCCCTGTGCTGGAGCAGAAAGCTCCACATGGACAGCAGCGAGAGTATTTCAGATGAACCTGCAGACACAGTAAACACCAGGGATTGTTTCTTATATCACTGGTTCCTTTCCCAGGTGGAATAGACTGCCTAGGCAGGGAGATTGGACCCAAGACATTAAAGTTGTTTTGATTTCCCCCTATAATTCCTGGCTGTTCCTGCAAGGTCAGAGATGGGGGAGGAACCTAGAGGAACCCCCCTTTTTTTGCAGATCAAACCTTTCCTGAGCAAAAACAGCCCATGTGCTGATGCTGCCAGAGCTGAGCACACCAGAGTGACTGCCTCGTTTTTGGAGTAGGAAGCGGAGGGAAGCATTGGTTCCTTCTCCCTGTATCCTGAGCAGGTGTGAACCTGTTCAGTCAAAGACAGCTAATCCAAGCAGAGATCTCAAACAGGTAGAACGAGTCCGGGAAATTTATGGAAAGAAATGAGTTAAAGAAAAGCAGACTGTGAACAGCTCAGCCGCAGCACAGAGAGCAGCTGGAGCAGGACCTTGGTCGAGAAAAGGCCCCTGAGGGTCTCCAGAGGCTGCTGTGATTTACCTGGCAGCCTGGGGCTGGTAAGGCTGAGTCTCCATGGAGAAGAGGCGTGGCAAGAATGGAATGAGAAGCCAGAAGTAGAACCAAGGTGCTGAAGACACCTGGATGCAGTCTGACCTGGACAGGGAATCTGATGGCAAGGGGAGCACAGAAGGGGCCATGTGGGTGGGAGGGCTTGTGCCCCAATAGCTTCTACCCTCTTCCTTCAAAGCCAACTCAGAGCTAAAGGGAATCACCCCTTTATGCATGTGGCACGAAGAGATGTCTGTGGCACAAAGAGGTGTCTGTGGCACAAGTAGTCTCACAGCCTGAGCACTTGGACAATGCTTCATCACCTTTCCTGGCCATCACCCTTCTCCAGCAGGCTTGGTCCCTGACATGCCTCTCAGCATTATGAGCATCAAACCAGGATGTGGGCTCTGGAGATGCTGGCATGTGGCTGCCCGGAGCCCCTTGAGCGAGCTGAGGTGCCTGTGACATGGGAATCATGACACTAGGGCTTTGCAGTCTGTTGTGTTGCAATGGACTCCCTGGTGGAGGGGGTTTGCAGAGGAGGCAGCACCTTGCGCTAGGATTAACATGCTGCTGCCTCTAACAGACACAGAAAATTTTCCTGTAAAGTAGAGAAATTAATTCTCTTACCAATACCAGTGCATATTAAGTTTGTAAAAGATAAGATCCAAATCCTGCTTCTCTCACTTTTGTCAACACTGGTGCGTTTTCCCCTCCTTTTTTCATGCCTGTGGTTCAATTGGGCTCCTACCTCAGCTTCTGCTGGCTGGTGGCCACTGATGCCTTACCAGCCACAGCACTGGGATGATGGGATTCAATTCCCTCGGTCAGCATTTATTTCCCCCATGGCACCAGACAAGTACACCACACAGGACTCCTCCGTGCTGGTGCTCTACATCCCCCTCCTGTAGGGATACTGCATTGACTGACACTTCTTGGATGTGTTTGCAAAGGTGGCAGTAAGAGTGAATGCCGTCGTTGGGATTTTCCTTGTCCTTGTCCACTAATCACATTGGCTCTGAAGTCTTAAGAAATTGTGCTGGTTTTGGCCGGGGTAGAGTTAATTTTCTTCACAGTAGCTGTTATGAGGATAGGTTTTGGATTTGTGCTGAAAACGGTGTGGATAATATGGAGATAGTTTTCTTATTGCTGAGTGGTGCTTATACAGACCCATGGTGTTTTCTGCTTCTCACCGCACCCCACCAGGGAGGGGGATGGAGCTGCATAAGGAGTTGGAGGGATACACAGCCAGGACAGCTGACTCCAAGGGATATTCTGGACCATACGACATCATGTTCAGTATATAAAACGGGGGGAAGAAGGAGGAAGGGTTTGGCGTTTGTCGCGGTCCCTCGTCCGCAGGGGCGGGTCGGGCTCCCGCCGCGAAGGCACCGGGACCCCCCACGACCCGCGGGCCGAGGGCGGGGCGGGCGCCGTGTGCAACTCAAATTGCCGTGCTCCCTCTCAGCCAATGGCCGGGGTGCCTGCCCGCCGCCAGCCAACGGGAGCGTGGCACTTCCCGCCGCCAGCCAATAGACGTGCGGGGGCGGACCTTGGAGTAACGCTCGAAGCGGCGGCGATGGCCCCGGAGCGCGGTGGCCGCTCGCTCCCTGCCGGTACCGAGGGTCTTCCCCGGGTTTTCTTGCAGAGCCTGCGGACTCTTTTCGATATCCTGGATGACCGGCGGCGGGGTTACGTGCACCTACGGGAGATCGAGTCGCGCTGGCGGGGAGCGGAAGCCCAAGAGCTGCCCGCCGGGGTGATGGAGGGGTTACGACAGGCGGCGCCGGCCAGCGGGTACCTCACCTTCGAGAGGTTCGTCCTGGGGCTGCGGGCGGCCCTGCCTGGGGCTGAGCCCCCGGTGGAGGGTGGCAGCGGCGGGAGGCGGAGCGTGGAGAAGCCGCCAAGCCCTCGCTGTTCCGAGGAGCGGCGGGGGAAGAGCACCGGGCAGCGAGAACCGGGGCACGGCCAGCCCCGAGGCCGTGGTGAGTGGCGGGGCTGGACTGGGGGCTTCGGGCTCGCGGGGGTGATAGCAACGCCGGGGCCGGGAACTGGCGCTCGGAGGTCGGGATGGGATCCCGTGGCTCGCGCCGCTCCCTTGTGCCCTCCTCTGGGCTCAGAGCCAGCGGTTCCTGCAGGGCCGGTGTAAAACTCCGCCAGAATTACTGTTAGTTCCAGTTCGGCTTCGCTGAACTCCGATCCCGGTGCGAATATCCCGGCGCCGCCGCCCGCCCGGGTCTGTGCTCCCCTCTCGATGCGCTGGGCTATTTATAGCGCTGACAGGAGGAATTAAGGGCTTTGCCATAATGTGTCCGTGGTTGTCCCCTGGCACAGTCTGTCCTGACCTTCCCCGGGGGTGGGTGACACAACTGGGCGTCTCGGAGAATGGCTGGGCCCTGCGGACCCCCGAAGCCGAGCAGCTTCGCTGGGGTGAAGCTGCAGTCATGGAGCGGCCGTGTGCTCGATGGGCTCTGCCCTGGGGTGGCCCTCAGGAATGATTCCTTCACGATGTCATGCATGGTTTGGGCAAATAAAAACTGCAAAACTTGATCCAGCTTTTTGGTTTGGATCATTCCACAGCACTATTCCCGATGATAAATAATTAATCAATGAATAAGTGGGAGAGCAGCACCAAGGTGATGTGCTCTGCTGTCCCAGGCTCTGTCTGCAGAGCTCATCTGCACATCCCTGTGGACACTGCCCTTTCCTCGGGATCTGAGCTCCCTGTCCTGGCTCTGCCAGAGCCCTCCAGGGTGGTACGCTGACCTTGGCATGGGGGAGACTGTTTCACTTGCATCTTGATTTGTTGCTAGTCAGTAGACTATGTTATAAGGAAACCAGGCTTCTGGGCTTATCTGGGTAGGTAATAATTCTTTATCTAGGTTTGTGAAGTGCTTTGAGATCAGAGGAGACAAAGTCTGTGTGAGGAGCTGATATTTGTTATTGCACCACCTGAGTGCAATGACTTCCTCCACCTTGGGAAGGTCAGGCTGGTTTGTCTTCCCTTCCCAACCACTCCCTCCCAGTCCCTTTTGCTGGGTGGAGAAGAAACTTTTAACTGTGGCTGAGGTTCTCTGCTTTCCATTTTGCCTCCAGACTAATCACTGGAGCTTCATCTAAGGGAATATTATTAAACAGACTTACTCTTCTATCATCAAGAGTGTAAATCTGGAAAAACCTGAAAAAAGTCCTGCTTGGTGAATAGACAGCAGATTGAAAGCTCTGCCCTGGGAAGGAGCAAGCAGATGACTGCAGCAGCTTTCTGAGGATCTTTCCATTACAGGATGATATTTCATAACTGTCCAGAACCTGCAGACAGGGTTAGTCCCTCTGCCCTTGCTACCAGCATCCCACACTGCAGGGCCGTATTCTGGCAAGATGACTGAGTGTCGGGTTCATTCAGCAGCTTAGAAAATGGTACAACTCAGTTACTCCATCTCTTTTAGCTCCAGATCCTGCACAACTGCCCAGTGCTCCCTTTCACAGATGGTTTCCCAGGGTGTGGTTGAACAGGTGGATGTTTTCCTCAGCTGGCTGCAAGGGAGTTGGGCAGTGCTGTGGCTGGATATGCTCCATCCCTACTGCAGAGATGTGTGGTGGGTGCTGGGAGCTGTCTGTGGCTCCAGGAAGAGCTGTTTCCAATAAGATTGTATCATTTGGGTGTTAGGATGCGCTGAACCTCTAGCTGCATGTGGTGGCTTCTGTAAGAATGCAACCAAGTGCAGTGAGATGATGTATCAGTGCTCGTAAGCTGCAATGAGTCAGAGAAAATGCTCCCTGTCTGTGTTTTGGGGGAAGAAGTTGCTTACAGGGTGCCTCCCCAGCTCTGCTTTATGGTCTGGGGAGCATCTGCATGTGTCAGAGGTGATTTGGATGTGACTTATAGCAAAATGGCAGAGGTTGGGGCCAGGTGGTTCTCCTGGAATGTCCAGGGGTGCAGTGAGCCAGTGGGACAACAATTCTGTCCCCTCTCCCCCACTAATCTCTGCTGGCATCTGGGCAGAAGTGCTTCTGATGTCCCTGCTTAAGTCAGCTTCCAGCTTCTCCTCAGCCCAACAGTGCTGGTGCAGTCTGCAAACTGCTGCTCAGCACCCCATGGTCCCCAGGGAGCCAACAGCACCCACTGGACACAAGGATGGTAAGGTGGATATTGGAGAAGTCACCATAATGATGTCCCTACCTCTGGTGCCTGGTGTCTTGTCACAGCAGCGTCTGAGCGTATCGCTCTTAGGGGTCGCCACCCCAGTAGTTCCCTTGTGAGCTGGGACCTGGGGAAGTCAAGGCACAGAGCAGAAGGAGCCCAGGAAGTGTCATGGCCCTGGGCACTGGCTCCTCCCCAGCATAGTGCTTTCCCTTGCTCCAGGGGTGGCTTGCCTCGAGCAGCTGGAGAGCTGGTAGCACTGGCAGGAGGGAGGAGATGGTTTATAGGGACTTGTCTGGGCCATTGCCAAGGAGAGATGTGGAGAAGTGTAAAACAACCATGAAGTGTCTGCTTGTCTTGGACAGAGAGGGTCCCAGAGGTTGGAGCCTGTCCATTATCTCATGACAGGATCTCTTCCACCCTTGGTGATCTGGTCCTGTTTTTCCCTAAGAAGAACTATACCAGTGGCTAAAACAGGACAGCAGGGATCCTGTTTTAGCCACTGCCTTGTCAGGTCAAGTGTGCAGAGCTTGAATGGTTAACCAGGAGCTCCTGCTTATCATAGGTGCAGCTCAGCTCAACCCAGCACTTCTAAGTAACTGCAGGAAAAAGTCTTTTAACACGTTTGTCCTGGAGCTCCTAACAGAAGTGCTACTGGCTTTGCATTGGGATTCTAACTGAGATTATCTTTGATTTCGGGGCTGTTCCTCAGCTTTTTGAGCAGGATATGCTACAGGTCTGCTAGGACAACGTGTGTGGTCACACCAGTCTTGCTGGGTTCCTCCCAGATAGATTTGGGTGTATGAAACCAAAGGGAGCTGGCAAAGCAGATGGATGGGTAATATCAAAGACTTTATGTTCATTGCTGTGCTAGAGACCTGTCTGTGCCAGAGTACTTGCTGGGAGGTGGAGTGAGCTGCTGTGATGGACCTGAAGGAGGACTCTTCCCATAGCATGGTGGCTTCTTTCCCCAGTGATGCACAGTGTCAAACTGAGGTGTTGCGTTGCCTGCTGCCCCCTGAGCCTGTTTCCTGTCACTAAACCAGTGTGACTGTGGCAGCACAGGCAGCCCTAGTACAGGGCTCCCACACCTCGTACCTTCAAGATGAGGGGTGGCTCCTGTGGCCATGGCTGCTCTCTCCTGCCTCATATTCTTCCTCTGTCATGTCCATGTGCTCAGCTGAGGAAACTTGTGGAGCAGAGGGAAGAAATGTGCCAGTCCATGTGGTGCCACACACCCTGTCCTGGCACTCACAGCCGTTTGTGTGCCTACAGCAGGGAATGTGCCAGACCTGTGCCAGGCAGCTCTGGTAGAAGGCTATGCTTGGGGTGGGGATGCCTGGCAGATGTGTGGGGAGCTATCCTGGGAAGAGGGTGTTTTCCCCGGCTGCCTGCTATCACTTGCCAGCTCCCTGCTGCTCTTCTTGAAAAGCCAGGTTGGAAAAGGAACTCTTGAGGAAACCTGTGTGCAGGGAGCAAGCAAGCTGTGGGACTGAGGGGGTGGCATGAGACTGGGTGTGCTGGGCACTTGGCTGGGGTCTAGGACAGGAAGGGAGGAGCAGCAGGCTACTGCCCAGACTTGCATGGGGATGTGCTGGCTGCACCCCTGGCTGCCCTGATGCTGTGGTTTGGGTTGGTAGAGTGTCAGGGTGCTGCTCTACCCACTTGGCTAGCAGTGGATTGCAGGTGGCTCAGCTGTGGCCACAAGGCTGTGTTTCTGGTGAGGGCAGGCAGTGTGGGGTTTGTACGGACTTGACTGCAGGTGCCCAGGGAATTCCTGCCCTGGCTGACAGGCAGGAGGTGCCTGATCCAGCCTGGAACCTGCCAGTATGAACTTAATCTTCAAAAATAGGTTATACATGGATTTGCATCAGCACCATGTGTTTGTAGTAGATTAGTCTTTTGCAGGATAGAATGTTGGGATTTTAATAAAATTTTGGAAAATCTACAGCCTGATTTACTCCATGGTTACGTCACAGACATGGTATCTGGGGTGGATGTCCACATGGCCAAGTCCATCACCAAGCAGGAGCTGCCTTCAGGAGAAGTTGGGCTCCTGGCAGAGCTGGTGCCATCTGAGTGGAAGCCAGGTGTCCCATGAGAACACATGAGGGCAGGCAATATTACTAATGGTTTAGCTGCCCCTGCTGGGACTGGACCAGCTTTGCCTGGAAGCTGCTTGCTCTCTACAGAAGATGACATTGAGGTTGCTGCCAGCCTAGCACAGCTGAGTCAGCCATTCCTGACACCTGTCCTGCCTGGACAAAGACAGGAGCAGGTGCTCGGGCTGGTGGTTTGCTCAGTCTCTCCCTGTTTGCAAGACCACCCTGCAGATCATCTCACAGAAGTGGCCCTGGGGAGGATTTTTTTGAAAGTTGCTTGTGGCCTCATGCCTCCCTCTGTTCCAGGTGGTGATGCAAAGTCTACTGGGCAGTCCCAGGGAGATGGTGGCCGCCCAGGGACTGGGGACACTCAGAGGCATCAGAGAGGCCGTGCAGAACACCGGAGACACACCATCACCAATGGCGTGGATTTCAGCATGGTAAGTGAATGTTGCGGGCTCCCACAAAGGGGAAGGTGAATTGCAGGGGTCCCTCACTGCTGACACCATCTCTGGCCTTTGGCTTCCTTCCTGCCCACCCTGCACATGTGAGCTGTGGGGTGTTGGGCAAATCCTGATATTTTGGATATAAAGCTCTGTTATGTATGTGGATGTTCTGCCATTATTTCCAAGGTGCTTTCTGTCCTGAATTGTGCCAGACAGGGAGGAGGTTCATGCCTTCCCCAGAATGGGATCAGCCTATGAAGCCAGTGTGCTGGCTGCCTTCCCTGTGGACAAGGTCTTGGGAAGAGGAAGGCAAAGGTGGAGGTGTGGGAACAGGTGGATCTCTGGGTCTTTACAGCGCCCCAGCAAGATCAGGTATGCTTTGTGCTGGCAAGCACTCGGGCCAGGCTGTGTCCCCTCCTGTATGTTCCATGTAGATTGGGGCTCAAACATGCCGATCCTCTTGGCTCCAACAGACTTTTGCATAGCAGAGAAATTCACTTTGAATTTATCCAGGCAGCCCAAGATGGAGGGGTCTACTCCCCTCTCTCTCCACTACTGAGTGGAGAGGCTTGGTTCAAATTGCCTGGGTGAAGGGATCTCCGTGCTCCCAGGTGGAATGGCGTAGCTGCCTGGGCGTGTTGCCTACAGGCTCAAGCTAAATTGTTCTGGGCAAAGAGCCAGAACCTAGCCTGCTGGACCAGTACTTGGTGGGAGTGTCACCACTGCACTTCCACTCCTCACACCCTGGTATGATGCCACTTGTCCACAGAGTTCTGTTCAGGGTCACTTCTGAGCTGCACCACTCCTGATGCTCTCCAAAGCATCAGGAAAGGTTCTGGTGCATCCAGCAGTTTCTGGGTGATCAAAGTCCCTCTGGTGCCTGGAGAAGACTCTGGAGTCCAATCTGTGCTGTGGATGAAGGCTGGGCTGTGTTGTGGCAAAGAAGGCAGAGGCAGTGAGGCAGGAAGCTCCCCATGCCCTTGGGAGCTGGGGGAGCAGCCTGGTATTGAGAAGGGGAGAAGGGCCACGGGCTGACAGGGTGAGGGTGATGAACGGGTCACTACATCAGTTGCTCTGTTCCCCAGGGATGTACCTTCATCCCTCTCCACCTCTCTGATTGCTGGTGGCAGCATGGTGCCAAGGGGCAGCAGGAGCAGAAGGTGGCAGTGGAATGGGGACCCTATATCCCCTCTGGATGTGGGCCAAGCCTCCTGCTCTGCAGCAGCCTTGGGGCCTGC
Organism: Pomatostomus ruficeps; assembly: GCA_013400735.1. NCBI lineage: Eukaryota > Metazoa > Chordata > Aves > Passeriformes > Timaliidae > Pomatostomus > Pomatostomus ruficeps. The sequence continues at coordinate 9,750 of VYZT01036662.1, forward strand.
TCAGCCTATTCCAAGGGGTTGCTCTGGGGGCAGGAGCCCCAGGCACCCTCATAGCAGCTCTCTGGGCACAACAAGACCCCCCACTGCCTCTCCAGGTGATGCTGGTCCTGGAACCTGAGCAACTGGCAGAGACCCTCTGCAGAGAGGTGGTGTGCTGTGCTCTGCTCAGTTTCATGTGCCTTCAGGGATGAGGCAAACTGGGGGCAGAGTGCTGGGGAAACATGGCTGCAGGTTTTCCCTGACTTCCAGCCTGCACAGTGAGCTAGACTCTTCACTACTCACTGAAATCCAAGTGTGTCTGTTCTGGGGCTGACATACCTCAAAGGGAGCTAGGGGAAGGTGCAGGCACTGCTTCTGCTGCCTCCCTGGGTAAATAGGTGAAGAAACCTGTACCTGCAATGGTGAGAATAGAGGTGACCCGAGTGTCCTTCACATACTTTGGTTGTTCTCCCAAACTGGAGAACTTTTCCTCTAAAAGTCTTCCTCCAAAGCAGTGTCAGGCAGCAGTCGTTATTCTGCTCCCCTGCAGCTTTTCATGGGGAAGGGGGATGAGACCCTGGCTTGTATCCATATGGCCCCACACCTCATGAAGAAACCAGCTCCTGGGACTTGACAAAGCCTTGGTAGGGTGTGGGTGACATCCCTGTGCTCTGTCCTGCAGCTGAAGTACGTGAAGGAGCTGGAACAGGAGAAGGATTTCCTCTTGCAGGGCCTGGAGCTTATAGACCGGGCTCGAGAATGGTACCACCAGCACATCCAGCTCATGCAGGAACACCAGCGGCTCCTGGGAAAGAAAAGAACCAGTGCTGTGAGTCTGGGGCTTCTTCTGGCTGCTTATGGGTTTGGACAACAGGGATGGGACTTGGCTGGACCTGGTTCTGTGGTAACCTCCAGCCTCTTCTTCTTCCCCAACCTGCAGGATTTCCCTGAAGGTGGCCAGAGCCACCTGGGACACCTGGTCCCCAAGCTGCAAGAGGTGAACCGCTGCCTGGGTGACTTTCTTTCCACTGCTGGCAAGGTGAGAACAGCACATCAGCAGCTTGAGGTTGTTTGTATGATCTTAGGACCCATCCTGTCCCCCCATGTTGGTGACTGGGCTGACACTGGAGCTGCCAGAGTTTCCCCCAGCTCTGGGAAGGTGACTTGGCTCCATGGGCAAAATGGGTCATAGGGGACAGCCAAGAGGACAGCACAGCTGGTCCTGAGCTGGACTGGAGAATGCTTAAAGCATTTAGGGGACTAAAGGGGATCCCCAAAAAGGTATAGCCATTGTCAAGGGAATAAGGAGCCCAACCTCCTGAGATGCTGAGTCAGCCACTTCAGAGCTGACTGTCCTGCTGAGCAGGAGCCAGGCACATAGGCAGGAATGCTTCCCCATTCTGCCTGGTGGGCTTGAGACCCTATGCCGGGATTTTAATCCTCTGCTGGGCTTCTCCCAGTTCTCCACAGATGTGCCACAGAAACATCTGGCCTTGAAAGAGGACTGGGAAAGGCCACAGGGAAGGAGGCTCAGTGTCTCATCCCTTCTTTTCTACAGACAGCAAACCCCTCCTCAGCCCTGAGCAGGCTGGTCGTTGTGACGTCCACAGGCTCCCAGCAAGCCATCAACATGCTGAAGGAACAGAATCGGCTTCTCACCAAGGTGAGCAGGGGTATGGGTGAAGGAGATGCCCTTGGGGGTGGAGGGAAAGGAAGGTGATGGGAAAGAATAACAGGCAGTGGGAAGTGTTCCTTCAGACCGGCCTGACTTGGTCATCCCAGAGAAGGGTGTGTGGGCTGCACCTGGAGACCCTCTGGCACACAGCTGTTTGCTGGGTGAGTCAGTGGTAGGGATGGGGCATTCCTGGCAGAGGGAAAAGACTGTGACAAATGAAGGTCACAAGAGAGTGCAGAGGTTGCAGCTGAGGGCTGCCAGGGAAGGGATGGTGCCCCTGTCAGGACCGAGCTCACTGCTGGAGTTCTTGTCCCAGCACATGGCCACAAAGATGCTCTGGGTGCCTGAGCCCTTCTGCTCTGGAGCCAGGCTGGGAGAGCTGGGGGCATTCACCTGGAGAAGAGAAGGCTTGAGGGAGACCTTAGAGCCCCTTCCAGTGCCTAGAAGGCCTCTAAGAGAGCTGGAGAAGGACTTGGGACAAGGGCTTGGAGTGACAAAACAAGGGGGAATGGCTTCCCAGAGAGCAGGGTGAGATGGAATATTGGGAAGAAATTGTTCCTTGTGAGAGTGATGAGGCCCTGGCACAGGCTGCCTAGAGAAGCTGCCCCATCCCTAAAGTGTTCAAGGCCAGGTTGGACAAGTCTTGGAGGAACCTGGTCTAGTGGAAATAGTCCCTGCCGATGGCAGGGGCTGGGATGAGATGGACTTTTAACGTCCTCCTACCCAAACCTGCCCAAAGCCTGTGATTCTGTGGTTCTATGAAATTGTACCCGCAACACATCAATTGCCAGCATTTTTGTCCTCTAACCAACATTTTCCTTCCCTGTCTTGTGCAGGAGGTGACTGACAAGAGCGAGCGCATCACCCAGTTGGAGCAGGAGAAGTCTGCCCTGATAAAGCAGCTTTTTGAGGCTCGTGCCCACAACAACCATGAGATGAGCCAGCTGGACTCCACCTTCATCTAGCACATGCCTCCCCCTCCCCAAACTTCCCTGCGGGTTTCAAGGGACACTTGCTCCAAACTCATCACTTCTACTGCTCCAGGTGTTGTGTCTCAAGGTCTGGGGCTACTGATGGCATCCCTATGGGAGGAAGCTGGGACCCATCTTGGGGAGCGTCCCTGCCCTGCTGATGACTTATCAGCCATGCTGCCCTCAAGCTACTCCTTTTCTGTCTCTGAATGGGCTGCAGAGACTCTGGCCCTGTGACCCCCAGCGTGCGGGAGACATGGCTGCTGCCTGTGCTGCCTGTGTGGGGTGAGCTGCTGTCCCCTTGCTGACTTAGGTTGGATTTTGGCTGCTCTTGGAAAAAAGTGATGCATCTTCAACACTCCAGCCAGCATCTCCCTACAAGCCTGGCTCTTGGAGGGTGCCTGCTCCTGCTTGTCCTGCTGGTGGAAGACAAGATTGGAAATCCAAGGATGGCCCCTCTCTGCTGCTGATGTTTTACCTGCCAGGGACACTGTCCTGGCCCTATAGTGCCCAAACTGGTGGTCCTCACAACAACCCCTCTGTCCCGTTTGTGGTAGTGATACCATAGTTGCTGTTTACATGTCTGCAGGCTCCTGTAGGGAATGAACCATAGACCCAACCAAGGTAGCCTACACCTCTGAGCTGCTGTTTTGGGCTGTTGACAAGTTGAGACAGATACCTCACCTTTTACTTGGCTTTACCTGGCAAATGTTTCCTGATGCTGCCAGGATTAGATTCTTTGCATGATGACTGTAAAAGCAGAGGTGATGTTCTGTAGCACGAGGATGCCCACATCAGCCTGACCTCACAGAGGGGCTTTAGAACTTGGTTTTGTATTTAACTCAGTGTGGGATAGAGCAGAGGCTGTGACAGGCTCTTCCCTGTGCACATCTCCATGTGGAGAAATGGCAGCTCTGCCTCGCTTGGTTGTGGATGCTACTGCCTGGGGTGACATCCTGACTACGAGCTGCACTCCTCTGCAGGTCTCTTGGGGGGTCATGGTGGTCTAAGATGGGTCCTATTAGATGGTGCATCTCAGGACTCCTCCTGCTTCCCACCCAGCTCAGTGATGATGCTTGAGTGGAGTGACATTCGACTGTGGCTTGGTACTTGGTAGCCATGGTAACTTTCACTGGAGAGCCCTGTGAAGCCCATGTAGCGCAGCCTGGCCCTCTGTACCCCCAAGGCCAGGACCTTTCTCTCTGGGGTTGTTTCATGCTCTGACTCTCCAGGCATGATGCTGTGGCACTGAGCTGAGCTGGGCAGAAGGTGGTGGCTCTACTCTGAGCTGACACATGCAGGCCAATTCTGTTCTCCTGTTCTTATCTATCAGGACTCTGTCCGATCCAGCTGTTATCTTTGAGATTGATCCTGAGCTAAAGCTCACTGCAAGGCATGAATCCCTGCTTTGCCCTTGTGCCTGCAGCTGGAGTGAGGATCAGCAGAATGCCAGGGAGATGGTGGATGAGGAGGAGGAGGAAGGCCATGGCTAGTCATGTCCCCTGTCTGCAGGAGGTGGGTGTTAGTTGTCCCCTGGGCATCAGCACCTGACGTCTTTTTTGTGATGCCTCCTCTGGTGTCCAGTGCCTGTTTTGCCTGAGGTTTAATTAGAACTGATCCTTTTTATCAGGGTTACCTGTCTGTAGGGGTAATAAAGTGCAGCTGCTATCCAAGCAGAGTGAGCCCTCTCCTGAGCTCAGTCTGAAGGTGTACCTGGCCCCTGGGCTGCCCAGGGATGCAGGATCTCATCCTCTGTGTCCTCAGCCATGCAGTTTGGGAAAGGATCCAGTCACCCAGGTTTATCTATTCATAGTTTCTCTCCTCCTGCCCAGCTACGTGCCTTTTACATGCCCTTTGAGCCTGGGCTCCATGCCCAGCTGTTCCTTTAGAGAAGGGCTGCTCTCCCAGCAGAGCAGTTATCCCATATGGTCAGCACTGCTGGGCCACCACAGTCTCTGCTGTCCTGGCCCTGCAAGCCCTCACACTCTGCACGCATTGTCCTGCTGTTGTCAGTGCAATTCCCTAGAAGGTGAACTGAGGATGTGATGACTTGAAGACGACCCTGGATCCTGGGCATGGTTCTCATTGGGATGGGGAGCTGGGCCATGCAGGACTGACTGGACTAAGGAAGTGCCTGTTGCATCTCAGACCTGCAAGCGGGTGCTGATCATCCCTGTAATCCCTCATTTAGAGTGTTCTCCCATCCCAGACCATCCCTGTGCCATGTTGCTGCAGCCCTGCCTGTATCCTGGGCTCTTGCTTGTATCCCAGGTTCCAGAATGCCCACGCATTTCTCCTCTTGGCAGGGATGAACTGCCTCCTGCCTTAGGAGTGTCACCTGGTGCTGCCCAGTGCTCCCTGTTCCTCCTTCCTGCCTGTGGCTGACATGTGCAGCACTGTAAGCAAAGGCCCCACTCCCAGGTGAAATGGAGAGGATCTGTCCTCCCCACTGCAGGGTATGGTGGTGGCTAAGCCTCTGCTCACCAGCGTGGTTCATTTCTGGGGGACATTTCCCATCCTGAGGGAATCAAGCACAGCATGCAGGCTCTGCTTCAGTATCCCATCAGATCTCTGCCAGATCAGTGACTCGCTGTGGCTGTGATCCCAGCTTGGTGTGGGCACTCATCTCTGCCTGCACAGCCACCCCGCTCTGTTCCAAGGTACAGCTGAGTGAAGGCAGATGCTCCCTCCAGGAGACACATGTGGTGGGGAAGAATGAGGCTCCCAGAATTCCTGCTTTGCTCTGCAGCTGTGTGCCACAGGGACCATGACTAACTCCCCCACATTACACAGAGGCAGCAGCACATGGCAGACATCCAACCCTGGTAAAGCAGCTGTCAGGGAGCAGAGCAGGGCCTAAGATCTTAGCAGTGTGGGGAACCACATCCACTGTGTGGGTTCCCTTAGACCCGAAGTGTCCCTTTGTGAGACACCGATATGCCAGTGGGTGCAGATGCTGGGTAGAGGTGACCCTCTCCTCCCGCCCTGCCATTGGGACACCTCTGGTTGCTCCTCCTGGGAGATGGGATCATGTTCTGAGAGGGAACAGACAACTGAAGGGACAGAAGCTGCACTAGGTCTGGGCTGCAGCCACGTCCCAGGGAGCCAACAAAACCCACCCACATAAAAACACCCTTTGACTGCTCTGCCTCAGCTGTAGACAAGGGCTGGGCACATGAACCATTGAATCAGGGCATCAGAATCCCAGATGGCTTTGAGTTGGAACGGATCTTTGAAGACCATCTTCTTCCACCCCCTACTATGGGCAGGGACACCTTCCACTATCCCAGGGTGCTCCAAGCCCTCTGCAGCCTGACTGCAGACACTTCCAGGGTTGGGGAAGCCACAGCTTCTCTGGCCAACCTGTGCCAAGGCCTCACTACCCCACGGGGAAGAATTTCTCCTAATATACCATGTAACCTTTGAGGCCATTCCCCTTTGTCCTGTGACTCCAGGGCCCTGTTCAAAGTCCCTGTCCTGCACTCTTGGAGCCTCCTTAGACACTGGAAGAGGCTCTAAGGTCTCCCTGGAGCATTCTCTTCTCCATACTGAAAAAGCCTAATTTATGCAACCTTTCCACATAGGAGAAATGCTTCATCCCTCAAATCATCTTTGTGACTCTCCTCCCTGGACCAGCACATCCCCAAAGCAGAAAGCCTGGACTACTCCATAGGCACAAACAGCTCAGCATTTCACTCTCCCATCTTGCTACTATCTGGCCTCCTGGACAGGGGGTAGGGGAGACGATTCCCACTTGCCCTGCAGCCAGATCCAGGGGACAGCACTGGGAGTAGCAAGTGCTTTTGCCCTGGAGCCTCTCCTGAGTATGTGCCTTCCTTTTACTCCCAAAGCTTCCCTGCAAGGATCTGAGAGACCCCACAAATGTGCCGTAGGCAGCCAGGGACAACCCATCCTCAGGCAGGCAGGTTTGACAGGTAGGTTTGGTTTATTTTGGCTACTGAAAACAACTCCTGCCCATGAAGTGTCTACAAGCCCAAGAAGTCTCCAGGTAGAGAGGTGATGGTAGTAGAGATGTCCTCTGGCCCTTTTCCTTGGGGATAAAAAAAATTCCGGTTTTTATTATCTAAATTACAAAATCTTCCTGTCAAGAACCTAAGGGCAGGCAGGGCTAGCCCAGGGCATCCTGCAGCTGCTGTGGGCAAAGGTCACAGCCACATCTATGTCTTTGTGCCCACAGATGGGGACCTACGGGGCAGTGACACAGCAGTGACAGCCCAGTGCAAACAGGATGTCCTAGCCTGAGACCCTAGTCCTAGGTCCCCAGGCATGTCCTCTTTGCTAAAGATCACTACTCCCATGTGGTGCTGCTCAAACTGGAAAAGAAAGAGTCTTTTGTCCTGTTGACTAAATCAAGAAGCCCAAAAGACATTGCTTTGGCCCCCAGGGTTTTGTTGAAAACCTGTTTGTTGGGGGCCTGTATGAAAATATTTTGCACTCAGTTCAGTGCAGGCATTTTAAACACTTCCCTTTTTTTCTTTCTGCTGTATTTGGGGCCAGTTGAAATGCCAAAGCTGTTCCTCAGTAGAACATGGAGATCTGGCCCTATCCTGGTGCTCCTAGCATGAGTTCTGCTAGGCAGAAAGCATCCGGTTCTTTGGGATCCTTCCAAAATTTACATTAGCTCTTAGAATCTTCTGAGCCCTTCATTAGTCCTCAGGCTGAACCACTTTGTGGGCAAGACTTTGTCCCATGGGTGGATCAACAATCCCACTGTGCCAGGTTGGGAGCCACCACAGAGTCTGGGTCCAGTGTCCCATCCCCTGTGAGGGTTGTGCCACGGCCAGCGTCAAAAGGCCTCAGCTGCTTTGACCAGGGAGCTAATAAGCAAATAATGTAACAATTGCATCATTAGATATTTAGTATTGATGGCTTAGGAAGAGAATAGTTTGGGTTCGTGAGAGACATCCTGTTGCTGATGCTCCTGCACCGATGCTAGCACCTTCTCACTGGTTGCCATGTGGCCAGTGAGTTGCCTGTAGCTGCTTCTCTGTGCCAGGCTGCCAGGACTGTCCCATTGGGTCTGAGAGACTCAGCATCCCAGTAGCATCCCTGGCACCCCTGCATCCATGGGAGCTGGAGGCATGTGGCTGATTCTGGGGAGGTTTTTGGTGGGATCTGCAGGAGCAGCTTCACCCTTGCAGTGTCCCACACTCTGCACTGCCCAGACACCTGCACTTGCCAGCTCCTATTTTACCTATCTGTCCCAAATCCTAAGGGGGTTTTTCCAGCCCAGCCATTTTTCACATTTTCCTTGGATGAGTAGGCTGTTGCATCTCTGCCAGCTACCAGAAAGTCATAAATCTCCTTTGCCCTCCTAAAATCAAGAAATTGGAAGGACAAAAAAGAAGAAAAAACCCCCACGAAAGTAGCTTTTGTAGGCAGTACTTTCAAGAGAGGGTGTTTCTCTCCAGGGTCCTCAGCCTTCTTTGCTCCCTTTGCTCAGCTTCCCATGCAGCACCCGCCGCCAGAGGGAGCCCAGAATTACGAAACCGAAGGGGCTACGGAAAGTTCAATATTGCAAAACTTGATTGGGTTATTGGGGCTGCGAGGCTTGGAGCAGCTCATCCCGCAAGATCCAACACCCGCAGGAATGACCCGATTGCTTGGCATCCCGCAGGACAGCTGTGCCAGGGGGGTCTGAGGAGGGGCAGGGCTCCCACTGTGGCTGCACCATGTCCCGGGGACAGTGGGAGCTCAAAACCCACCCACTCATTCTGCTCTGGAACCCATCTCCACTTCCTGTGGCTTTTCCAGGGACTTCCATTTAGTGGAAATCATTTTAGTGGGAGTATGAGCTGCTTTTCCTCCTCCTGCCTCTCAGTGGGATTGGCAGCTCTCCCTGCGCACAGGACACTGGTGTGCTAGTCACAGGAGGGGATGTGGATCTGTGAAGCAGGATCCCTGCTTCAAGGTCCCCAGGCCCCTGGGACCCTCCTGCCCTGTTGCTGCTGGCTGGAGGTGCCAGGGTGATGCCTTCAGGGATAGGGAACTTTTGCCAATCCTTCCAGCTGCCAGACCAGCTGCAGGGATGAGAAATGGCTCTCCTGTCCCTAGTATGTGCCAGTGTCAGGCTGTGACAGCCACCTCGGCTGACCACTGCCACAGCTCAACAGCTGCCGGGTGCTCCAGCACTGCCTGTGAGCATGGTAACGACACCCTCCAATGACAGACGGAGGAGAGAACTCTGCCAGAGACACTGCTGCACCAGCATCCATGTTAGTGCTCTGGGAGATGCTCAGGGATTCAGGCGTTGCTAGAGAAATCCTCTGCCTCAGGCACACAAAAGGGCACAAGCACAGCAGCACAGCTGTGGCTGTAGGTGCTTATGCTGTGCCAGGCTCCCCTGTGGACGTGCACACACTGTAACCATGGTCATGCCATGTACATGCTAATCCTGTGTCTGTGCTCACATCATGCACATGGGTCACACTGTCCATGGTCTCATGTATCCATGCTCACACTGGCCATAGTCACACCATGGCTTTGCTCACACTGAGACCCTGCTCTCACCACACCAAACTGTTCCCCTCTCATTCCTGGCTCTCCAGCAAGGCAAACAGGAAAGAGCCCCTCCATGGGCAACTAACCAACTACTGGGGCTCGATGTCCTCCCCTCCAGTGTCCCCAGACACCCTGGATGCATGAGCAGTGTTGGTACTGCATGGTGAACCCCCAAGGCGAGGCTGGGGGAGGCACCTTGTCCTGCAGCTGCCTGGGAAAAACAGGCTGGGGATAAAATTAGCTGAAGTTTTTATTACTGGAATTTTATTTTTAAAAGCAATGGTAAGTACACCACTGCTGGGAAAACCCCGGAGGTCTAGGCCAGCCTGTGGGATAGCAGTATGCCTCTGCTCTGTGATGGATATCCTGCTCACCGCAGGTGGGATGTGAAGTGGGAGCTGGCTGTGGGAACAGTTAACATGGCAGCAAAGACCATGAGGGAGCTGATCCTGCCCCCTGGGATGCACCAGGGTGGTGCAGTGGCACATGGGGCAGCAGGGACAACTGAGCTCTGCCAGGAGGCATCACATGCCCATAGGGTCCCTGGGAAGCTCTGGTGGGAAGGACCATTCCTGTCTAAGCAGTACTGGTTCCTCCAGCCAGAGAAGATACAACTGGAGGTCTGGGAACTCAGGGCAGTCCTGGAGAGATTGAAGAGGGATGGAGCTGCCAGCTTTTCCAGGGTATGAAGTGAAGGTAGAAGCCAGATCCAACCCATCCTAAAGCAGGCAGCTCCCTGATAAGGGATGGTGCTTCTGGAGGTTTGCCTGCACTCCAGTAGTGGGGTTTTGATGAGTACAGAGAGGAGGGATCTACTGAAGTGTGTAAATCAGAAAATCATGGCTGGCTCAGGAAATCCTCCCAGCTGAAGACAGCTGGAGACAGGGAGAGGGCTCAAGGAAAGTGTCCTATATGCTTGCTGTCACCTTCCTCATTCATGGACACCGCTGGGTGGCAGGAGGGGATAGTGGGAATATCACAGGTCTGTTACTGCTGGCTGCTTCCAGGCTTATTTGCTGAAAGTGTGCCAGCCAGAAATGTAACTGGCACAGGCTCCAGCTGGATTCTGACATTATTTTTTTAACAAGTGGGACTTGCACCTATAAAGATCTCACGAAAAACCTTAAACCTACTGCTAGGAGTTTAAGCAAGTCCCCTGATGAGTTGCCCAGTGACTCCCAGGAGACCCCGGTTATTCCAAATACTGGAAACATGGTTCCTCATGCAGACACTCGCTGCTGAGCCACAGAACCTGGCATCCGTCATCTCCTTGCCCTGCAGGAGTGATGGTCCTGGCAAATTATTGAGAGGAGCTTGAGCAGCACCTGCAATCTGGCACAGGGCTCAAGCGCTCCAAGCCTCTGGCTGGAAGTGACTGGGATGTGGCAGCTGCCTGGCAGCTCTGCTTCACCCTGAGTTGGGGAAATCCTGCTATGATTGGGCACCCCCCTAGCCACAGGAGAACTGACATTGCCAGTCTCAGGGCTCGCTTCCAAAGAGAGACGTATGTGATGTTGGAAAGGGAAGCCGAATCCTTTAGCAAGGAACATAAAGCCTTCCTAGATGGCAAGGTAGGGTAGGAGGCAGTGGCAGCCAGGCACGCTCCCAGCACCAGCTGGGCTCTAAAACCAGAGGCTGAGCAGGTTCCTGCCATGGGAAGGCAGAGGTGTAGAATCCTCTAGAGGCTGCAGGTGGGTATTTGCTCCACCATGAACCACCACAGGTTTCAGGAGCACTGCTGCCTCTTCATGGTCATGCCCACAGGCTGCAGGTAATCTCTGTTCTGGCACCTGGAGCACCTCCTCCCCTCCCTCTCCACTGAACTGGGATCTGCAGGACTGTGCAGTGGTTTTTACTCTTTCTTAAATACGTTATCCCAGAGGAACCCCCATCACTGCTGCCAGGCTCAGCTTTGAGTGGTGGTGGGTCTGTCCTGGAGCCAGCTGGGTCCAACAGCTTCTGGTGCCTTCTCACTAAGGCACTCTACAGACCCCCACTACCCAAACCTTGCCAATGCAGTCCCAAGACACATCCCTTGGCAGGATGGGGACCAGGCTAGAGCAGAAAGGTTTGCATTGGGAGCAGGATGTGGATGCTCATCCATAGCAACCTCTGCCCAGCTCCTGTCTGGTTGATACACACCAGGCAGGACCACGTCTGTCCTGACAGAAGCTTCACACACCTGGGCTGATGTCAGCTCTCCCGAGGACTCACTGCTCTCCTGAGCAGCTCCTCCAGCACCTAATGTAGGGGAGTTTGAGATCTGGACCTCCCCATCTGCTCCTCAGAAAGGAGAAGAGCAGCTGCTGAGCACTTCTGGCAAGCTGCCTGCACCCACAGGTGCTGCCAAATTTCACACTTATGCAAGCACTATGTTTCTGTGCTGAGGGTTTAATGTCAGCCCTGTCCAGGGACTTTGAGTGGAAAGAAATCACCCAGTAAAGAAAGTTTTTCCCCACAACAGGGTAGTGTGTCCCTGCAGCACCTGTCATTAGCCCATGAAACCATGATTGCTCTTCCACCTCACAAAAATTAAAATCCACCTGAAACTGGAAAATTTGCACTTAGTAGTTTCATCCAAGTCACTTGCTGAAACCTGAGAGCAGAAGGTGAGACAAGCATTCTTCCCATGCTCTTCCTGGGCATGGCCTTATCTCTGCAGGCACAGAGGAGCACCTGGAGGTCACTGCCAGTCTCATGTGAATGAACCTGGGTAGGTTTTTCTTTTGTCCTAGGAACAAAGCACATATGTATCTTAAAAGGGCAGGGCCATGGCCTTGAGTGAAGCATTAGCAGCCCTGAGGGCCTGAGATCATCCCAGGACACAGCTGTTCTCCATCTCCTTTCCCCTAATGGTGACTCCATCACCTCTGCAATCTAATTCAGCCTCAGGGATGCGCTTAAGTGGTGCCATCCCAGGTGAGGGTCCTGATTGCTCTCCTGTCCTGCAGCGTGGAACATCTGTCATGGGACCTTTCTTCAAAATATTTTGCAAATCAGAACCATAGAATGGTTTGGGTTGCAAGGAACCTTAAAGTCCATCTTGTTCCACCTCCTGTCATGGGCAGGGACAGCTTCCACTAGACCAGGTTGCTTCAAGTCCTGTCCAACCTGGCCTTGGACACTTCCAGGGATGGGGCAGCCACAGCTTCTTTGGCCACCCTGTGCCGGGACCTCACCACCCTCACAGGGAACGATTTCTTCCCAATATCCCATCTAACCATTGCGGCCATTCCCCCTTGTCTTGTCCCTCCAGGCCCTTGTCCAAAGTCCATCTCCAGCTCCCTTGGAGCCCCTTTAGGCCCTGGAAGGGGCTCTAAGGTCTCCTTGGAGCCTTCTCTTCTCCAGGTGAACACCCCCAGCTGTCCCAGCCTGGCTCCAGAGCAGGTGGGCTCCAGCCCTCAGACCATCTCCATGGCCTCCTCTGGTCCAGTGTTAGTGAAGGAGGGTGCTGGACTCCAGACAGGACTGAGACCCTGCCCAGCACTGAGTGCGATGCTGCACCATGGGAGCTGTGAAGCTGTCCCAGACTTGCTTCATGCTGAAGCAACATTCTTCATTTTTCAGAGGTTTGCACAAAGCCATCTGACTCGCCTAAAGGTACCTTAAGAGACCCAAAGAGATGTGTCTGGAACAGGAACAGGTACCTGCAGCCCTTGGATGTGTCTGAGGGTATTCTTCTGCAGCTGGGGAGATCCCTATGCATCCTTGGGAGCATCCAGCTGCACATCAATCACTTTGGTTTGTAGCATGTGGAGGAGAAGGAAATGAATGAGGCTTCCCAGGGCTTTTTGATAACACATGATTTTCTCACATTGCAGCTGGTGGCATCCCACAATCAGTTCAGAAGCTTGAATTTCTCCTGAATGACAAATAACAGTCCAGTTCTGCAGATATGTCCAAAAACGGTAAGATTTTAACTGTGAAAATCTCTGCCAGTCATAAATGTTGGGGTTTTTTTAGTGTCAGGATTTTGGGTTATCTGACTCCCATCTTTGAGTTCAGAGTTATTTGAGAAAAAGCTCTTAAGATAGCTGGGGGGGCCTGGGGTGCACCAGGAATTCTGGGGGAGAGTTCAAAGTCTCCAGTTTGGGCAATGGTAGTGATGCAGGAGGGTTAAATCTGGGAAAAAAATGGGTTTAAGAAATTGATTAAAGCTGAATAATTTCCTGTCTAGGGTATGACTCAACTCAACAGTAACAGGTGATTCCACTGCAGCTGTACAAAGCTCATCCCTGTTTCTGGGCAGCCCTATGGAGCCTCAGGTTTGCTGGAAGGAGACAAGTTTGGCTGCTGGAGGGCTTGCCGGGAGGTGGATGCCAAGGGATTGTCTCCAGGAAAGCAAGCTCTCAGTGGTGTTTGCCCAAAGTGGGAGCTGTCAGCACCTGGGAAAGATAGTCTGCCCTTTCCCCAGATGTCAGTGGGTTTGGGTGGGGATCCTGCAGGGCCTGAGCAGCAGGAACAGTGAGGGATGTTGCCAGGAAGCACCCAGGGCTGAGAGGCAGTATGGGAATGGGAAGGATCCCTTGACTGAGCCTTAGAAAAGGGTCACAGCACCCACTCTCCTGCCCTTGGGCTGCCAGTCCTGAAACAGGACTCCTTCAGCCAGTCAGGAGCATTCCAGGCTGCCTCAGGCACCTCGCGCTGCCCTCCCTGCCACAGTGGTGGGAAATGGATCTGTGCTGTGTGTGCCATTGTCTGCCTGTGCCATCAACTGCCTGTGCCATCATTTACATGAATGTGCCATCACCTGCCCTGCCTATACATCATGCTGGCATTGCTCTGCTGGACACAAGGGGTTTGTTCTGCTACCAGGAGTGGTGACAGTTGGAGGCAAGGATAACAACAGCCTGTGACCTCCCCAGTGCCCCCTTCAGAAGGACTTCTGTATTCCTCTTCCTCCACCAACGACTGGGAGCCCTAGGAGGCCTGAGAACACGTGAGCACTGAGTTCCCGAGAGCAGGGGGAGCTGAGCCCTGAGGCTTCTGGGCAGTGCATTTGGGTTTTGGCTCTCTCAGCAGGATGGCACTGGGAAGTCCTTGTCCAGGAACAAAGGATTTTCTTCCAGTCTGGGACCAGTATGGGTGGCTTTGAGTCATCTCCTGGCCTCCAGGAGTCAGCTGGCTGAGGCTGCACACTGGAATCCCAGCAGACAGGGAAGGATCTGGCTGTCTAGTTGGTGGGAAGAGGGTGGGAAAATGCCATTTGGGCTAAGGGTGGGAAGGGAATGCACATCGCGTCACTTAGGGCTGGAGTGAGCCCTGTACTCTAGCAGAGGAAATGGCTCTTCTGAGATTTCTTGTTGTATTTTGGGATGTGTAAAGGACTGGAAATGTGCCTGCTGACTGGAGGGGTGTCCTTAGGGCTTTGTACCTTTGCACGGAGGCAGTGACCATCTATCACAAGAAAAATCCATTATCGGTGTGACAAAGTTAATTTTAGGATTGTTAAGGCAGTCATTGGATTGACAAAAGACTGCCCCAGGCTGGTGGGGACATCTGAGCTGCTGTTCTGTGGCTGCTCTCATGGCTCCTGATGGAAAACAGTGGGAAAAGAGACCTGCAAAGCCAAGGAGCCCAGACGAGATGTTTCTGTGGTGCAGAGCTTTCCCCCAAAGGATTGTAGCTTAGGGAGGAGAGGGAACACTGCAGGACAGCTCTTCTTGGTGTTACCCACCTCAGGGGCAGGGGGGGGACGGAGCACCAGGAAGCCCCAGATGCCCTGGAAGTCTGTTTTTTATTGAAGTTCTGCCAAATAAGAGGACCCCTCCATTCCCACAGACTGAGTTTCCAGTATGAGGTCTTGGATCAAACAAGTATAGTTTGCTGCCAAAGATTTGCAGGAGCCCTGGGACAGAATGGGACAAGTTCTCCAGCTGCAGTGCTGTGCAGCAGCATGGAGGGACAGGATGGTGCCACTGCCAAGACAGGATGCCAGTCCTCATACTGACTGTTGGCATCAGAGGGAAGAAAGATGATTTTGTTCAGTGCAAAATGGGACAACCTTCCTGTATCCTTTCCCAGAGCTCAGGAGAGGGGTGCATGTGGTGCTCCTTTGCTTAATGTCACGTACTTCATTTGTGTTCCCCCAACGTGTCCCACAGACCTAGGGACAGGTGAACCTGCAATGGCTGCATGGAGCTAACAGAATGTGACCATGACCCTGGGCCTCCATGTACCAGGGACGCCTCTGTCCTGGGGCCACCGTGTAGGGGACAGATGTTCTACTGGCAGGTGGTGTGTCCTGTGCCAGCATGCACAGGCTCATGCACATCAGGTGTCGTGCCAGGGCTGCAGGAACAGGGCTGTCAGCCTGAGGGGCTGCCCTGTGCCTTGATACTTCCTGGCCATCTGCCCTGGCAGGAGAGGGCTCCTGGCAAGACAACCAGGAGAAACTAGTGGGGCTTTTCTAGAAAAGCTACCTACTTCCTGGCTGGTTGAATGCCAGGACAACAGGGATGCCTGCCCATGGACCCCCTCAGGGCTTGCATCACATAAACACTGTCCTGGGAAAGAGGAGACAAAAAAGGGTTTAGAAAGTGAGGCAAGAATGGAGACTTGTACTTGGGTTTGATTTTCCTTCCAGGCAAGGATCCTTTCCAGGAGGGGGATTATAGCCTTGGATACACCAAGATCCTTCCAGCCCTTCTGTGCCTCTAAGAGGACAAGATCTGGGCTTGGAGCCGAGGCTGGAATACATCCCACTTACAGGGTGCAGAAGCTCAGCAGGAGCTGCACTCTATCAGGAGCTCACTCCTGACTGAAGGAGGTTGTTGCATTCCCTTATTTTTTTACTCTACCAGTGTAGAGGTTGGATTTGCAGCTTCACTGGCCATAGACTCAAAAACACCCCAAAATGCCTCACATGTGTTCTGTGGCCTTACTCAGTGCTGGGGCCGGTGTGGGCACCCCCAGCAATTCCTGACACATCCTTGCTTCCATTCCAGTCCTCTCTGACTCCAACTTTGTGCAGGTGGAGATGTGGGTAGATGCACGCTGAGCAGTCTTTCTGGCTCCAGGTTCACACATCTGTGCTGGAATGAGGGATACACCCAACAGCAAGACAGGCAGCTGGGAGGTTTCCTCATACCCCATGGAGTATTGTGACTCCTCCATGCAAGGCAATGAGATACTGGGGAGAGAGCCAGCCCCAGCAGCTGGGGAAGCCTAGACTTCCAAGTCCTTTGGTTGGTGCAGGGCTCAGCCTGCCTGGAGGTTCCTGAGGAAGATGCACCTCTGGGCATGCACAGTGGTCTGCATAGGCCTGCACTAGCCCAAAAATGTCTCAGTTGAGTCCCAGGGTAGGTCAGTCCAGGTCCTGACTCTAGCTGGCACAGAGCCCTGGGGACTGGGAGCAGGTTTCCACTCCTCCAGTTCAGCTCCCACGCAGAGCTGAGACTGGGAATAGGAGTGGGATTTGGTTTTGGATTGAGAACAGGGCTGAGGGATTTCTCCCATGGACCACAGCCTGTGGATGGGTAAGCAGCCTCAGCCCAACCTGAGACCAAAGGAACAAGTCCCTGTCCTTATTCCCTGGTCTGTGCTGCAGAGGCAGATGGGGGCTGTGCTCCATCTGGGAACACCTTTGCAGCCCTAATGCTGTCCCAAATGTTCTTCTGGCTGCCACAGGAACTAGGCTGCTCTCCAGCCAGCCACTCTCTGCCCCTGCTGGTTCTTGGCCTGGGTGCCTCTGCAGAGGAACCCTGCTAGCTTCCAGTGCTCCCTCAGGAGCAGGTCAGAACCCCTGGGGGCTTCTGCCAGGGCTGAGATCAGTGTTGTGCTGGAGCAGCTCCGGGGTGTGTTGTGGGATTGCTTGTGCATTGCTCATGGCTGGCCCATGCTGGTGGCTTATCTCAGTCCCAAAGGTGTTGAATGCTTCTGAATTGAATGGTCCCCTGCGCTTGCTTTTGGCTGAAGAGCTCACAGATGGGAGCAGAGAATCCTGTCCCTCACCCCTCCTTTTGGACCCCAGCCTGTTGCAGTGTCTACAAGCTCGTGTTCTTCCTGTTATTTCCCAACCACATATGGAGCTGCAGTGCCGTCCACCAGTGCTTCCAGATGTGCCGCCCACCAGTGCTCCCAGATGTGCTCATCCATGTTTTACAAAGCCATTGAGCAGCCCTGAGTCCCACAATCAGCAAACTCCACCTCTCATAGCCACCAGCGAGTTCCTTCTCCTGCTCCAGTGTCTCCTTTTATCCCTCATTCAACCCTGCAACCCTTGCACAGGTGGCCCCACCTCAGAGGCTTTTGTTGGAAGAGATGGATCAGAAAACCTCTCTCTTCTTTGTCTGGGGAACTGGCAGTCCCCTGCACTGCTGGGTGACTAATGCACTCTCCACCTTCTCTTCTTTGTACTCACGTTCCACTCTGCCCCCAGAGCTCCATGGTGGGGACAAACTTTTCTGCCAAGCAGGGATGGGTGCCAGCATGCCCTGTCTTTCCTGGGGAGTCGGTGCCTGTGCCTCTCCTTGGAGGAAGGCCGTGTCTCCCTGAGTCAGAGCTGAAGCCCATGTCCACACTAGCTGCAGGGGATGTAGAAATACAGGCAAGAGTCCTCAGGTGCCTCAGGCATGCTGGTGACACATTCTCATCCAGCTTTACCTGGGATTAAATTCTGTGTTTATCCAGGTATGGGGTGAGCCAAAGACACCAGCACAGTGGGCAGCTGGGGCTCCTGAGTTGGTTTCCCCTTGCCTGAGACATCCATCCTCTCCTCTGGTGTCCTGTGCCATGCCCCAAAGAATGATAGAACCATAGGATGTCATCAGTAGAAGAGACCCACAAGGATTACAGAATCACAGAATTGTTAAGGTTGAAAAATACCTCTAAGGTCATGGAGTCTAAGTCCTGGCCCTACACAGGACACCCCAACAATCCCACTCTGTGCCTGAGAGCTTTGTCCAAATGCTTCTAGAGCTCTGGCAGCCTTGGGGCCATGTCGTATTCCTTGGGGAGTCTGGGCAGTGCCCCAACACCCTCTGGGGAAGACCCTTTTCCTAATATCGAGCCTAAACCTCCACTGACACAGCTTCATGTTTTTGCCTCAGGTCCTGTCAATGAGCAGCAGAGAGATCAGCACCTGCCCGATCTCACAGGTTAACCTGGTCCCTTGGTGCTGTGTCCCCATCACAGTGGTGACACCCAGTACACAGGCTGAAATAGTGAAAAATTGGCATTAAATTGTAGGGAACTTATTGCTGCCCCACAGCAAACCCTGTTCCTGCATCTGGTGGATTATCTGGTTATTTCAGATTTCAATGCCGTTTTCATATCTGGTCATGCTGAGGGGATCTGTCCCTCCCACAATCAAAGCAGTTCTCTAAAAATTCACCATGTGCCTCTGTCCCTGGGAATGCTCAAGGGCAGGATAAATGTATGGAGAGCAGCGCTGTGGAGATCAACAGAGGTGACAGAGGTGAGAGGATGGCAGGGAGATAGATGACAAGCAGGGTGGCAAGCAGACAGGTGACAGCATGGCAGGTAGAGAGGTGGCAGAGTAGTAGTGTGACAGGGCAACCAGGCTGTGCCAGCCTGGCTCCCCATGCAGTTGCTTGCTCATTGAACCTGCTCATTTGGGCAGATTGCATGCACACAACTTGAGTTCTGCAGAGGTGACATCTGTTCTTGCCTTTCTTTGATGGTGCCCAAAATCCACATCCCTGTTTCCTCAGACAAATGAGGCTGCTCTCACCTCCTGGCATTGGAGCAAGTTGCCTCCTTAGTCTTCCACGGCAGAGAAAGCCCTCCCTGCCCCTCGCTTTTTCCCACTGAACTTTCTTGTGCTTGGAGCTCAGGCATTGCCCACCTGAGGCAGCCACTTCAGTACAGACACCTGCTCCTTCCCAGGGACATGGCTGGGTTCCCTGTGAGTGGCTGGGGCTGCCCGCATACCATGGGCAGAGGCACTGCCACCCTCAGTGCCCTGCTCTCCAACCTGTGGTGCCTTGATGGGGTTACATGGGAAAGGAGAAATGACATGAGCTCCCCCTTGGCAGGGTGGCAGCTGGAAGTGCCTGACCCTGGCTGAGCTGAGTGCAGACAGCCATGTTGGGGTGCTCCCCGCCTGAACATACTGTCACGGGGGTATACATGTGTTTGCCTGGCTGACATTCCCCTGGGAATTGGAGCATTTCCATCCCAGCATGCCCAAGCTTTTGGTGCCTTCCTGAATATCCTGGGACACCAGAGATTGTCCAGGGCTTGGCACAGGCTCCCTCAGACCTCAGCTCACACCTCCTATGTCCTTGGGGCTAGAAAGAAGGTGGCAAATGTGACTCCATGAAGAAGAGGAGCAGCCCCTCTTGGGGAGTGAAGGGATGCCAACCCCCCTTTCAAAGCCACCCATGGACAGCCTGGGAATAGGATGGCCAAGTCTGCTCATGACCAAGGTATGGAGGACACTCAAATCTCCCAGGATGCATCCCAAAGAATCACCTGTCAGATAGGAACTCGCTCCAAAGTCCCCAAAACCAAAAGGGGACCATCCCTACTCCCACAAGGCTCTCCCAACCCTGTTTCTGCTCCCTACCATCCAGGAAAGAGATTTTCTTGTTCCTTTTCAGTCTTTGAAGACCTCTTCTCATTGCTTGTCCATCTAAAAGTGAAGCAGGAGGTTTGAGAAAGGGATTAAATGCAATCCAGAAAATATCTCTCTGGTAATCCCTGGTGCAGTTTCACTGTAGAGGATGGCAGATGAGTGCCTCAGAAGGTGAGGTGGGCAGCATGAAGAGTCAAGAATAGGCATGTATTTTCCCATGAGCACTTAAGAAGAGTCAGACTGGGAAGACAGAAAGGCAGTGGAAATGATGCTGTGCTGAGCCTCAGAGACAGGTTTCCTGTGGCATAATCAGCAGCAAAGGGGAATAATTTTTTCACATAAATTAATATATTGATGTCTTGGAGTAGATTGACACGGATTTTCCAGGGTTAAGTGCTTAATGAATCAAAACGAGGAGGTAAACCCCTGCAAACAGACTCACAGATTGAACACAGCAGTCCTGCAGAGAAGTCCTGCTCCACAGCAATGGGCACTGCCAGGGTGAGGGTCACTCTCTGTGCCCCTATTTAGCCATTTTCTTCCCCAGACTCTGCTGCCAGTCACTGCTTTGGGGACAGCACTGGAGCTCATCCCCTGCGGGACATCCAGCAGCAGAACCTTTGCAATGGAGCAGCACATCAGAGCTGGGGGCTCCTGCACCACAAGTTCTGGGCAGAGGCTTAGCCCCATGAACACCTCTGGGCCCCAATACCACAGTGATGGGCAGGAAGCTCTGCAGAAGGTCTAGCGCTGGTGCAATGTGTGCTGTGCATGGATCACTTGTGAGTGGCAGGAAAGTCCCTTGCTTCAAAAAATGTTGAGAAGTGAAGCAGGATTTGAGGAGCCTCAGTTCACACACTCAGTGTGAGGGTGTGACCCTCAGCCTGCAACCCAGCTGCTCTGGGAGCCATGTCCTCCAGCTTTCTCTCCTTGTTTATTATTTTGTTCACTGTTGTATCCCACTGTGTAAGCAAGCTGCAAGTGTCCTTCTCAGAGGAAGGAACCCAGCCTCCTTTGGCTCACTGCTCCATATGCAAATACATCACATTATTCACTTTTGACCATATTAAAAACAGCCTCAGTATACATCTGGGCTCCTCAGGGCTGTCACAAAGTTCTCGTGATGATGAAAAGCAGTTACACAGCCATAGCTGTTAATCATTGTAGGTGAGAGGTTCTTGGAGCTTTTCTGTATCTCAGGGTGTTCCCACACCCCACCGAACCCATCCAAGGGCTAAGCCGCAGGGCGGGGTCAGGATGGGGTTGAGTCTGGCGTCAAGGACCATGCCCGAAGGGGCAGATGGGGCTGATCCCAGAGACATAGGCTCTGCACAGAGGGGAGGGACAGGATTGGGCCGAGCCCCCCCGGTAACGGTGCTGCTCGAGGGACAAAGCTGATTCTGGGGCCGGGGCGGTGCCTGAGGGGCCGAGCTGGGGCTGATCCCGGGGCACAAGGACCGTGCCTGGTGGAGGTGGATGGGTCTGGTCCCGGGGCGGAGGGGGCAGGAAGATCTGAGTTCGGGTCCGGGGCAGCCACAGGAGTCGCAGCCCGGGGCCGCCCCGCGCAGCCCGGTGTCCCGCCCGGGTGGGCCGGGGCGGCGGTGACTCAGCCGAGAGAGGCGGCGAAGAGGAGGCGCGGCAGTAGTCGCCGCAGCCGCCGCGGAGCCGCTCACCTGCCCGGCTCCGCCATGGCCCGCCGCCTGGCCGCTCTGCTCCTTCTCCTGGCCCTCGGCTGCCTACTGGGCATCCTCCTCCTCGTCCTCGGCTCCGGGGACACGCGGGTCCCGCCGGGCTTCAAGGTGAGCGGGGAGGTGCGGGGGCACCGGGCGCGGAGTGGCGGCGGGCACCGGGAGGTCCTGGGCTGCTGGCGGCTGGGGGAGCCACCGTGGGCACCCCGGTGTATGGCATTCCTGGCGTGCGGGATAAGCTTCGGCTTCGGCATCAGGGGATGCCCAGCGTCACGGAAAGCGCGGGGGCTGAGGGTGGTAGGGAGCAGCCCCCACCGGGTGCGCAGGGACGGGGCTGCCCCAGTGGCGAGACGCCTTGTGTGGCACCTTCGCTGCGGGACCCCCGGCCGCGGGAACCTCGCCGCCCATCCCTTATGCCTTAGGACCTGAGTTTTGGGAGAGGAATCTGTTGGACACATTGAAAGATAGCGGCCCCCCCAGTCCAGAACAGCCAAGTCAGCATCTGCTGCTGCGGCTCTGCCTGGGCCAGGGCTCCCCTGCACACCCCAGCATCTCCACTGCATTGCCCTAGCTAGCGCTGCTGGGTGACAAATGCACTTTCCTTTGAATATAAGTTGCCTTTTCTTTTTTCTTTTTCATTGTAAATTCAGATGATGAAAGAAGTTTCTGAACAATTTCTTGTTGGCCAAGTCTTTTTGTAGTCCAAGTCTTTTGTTTTAAAATAGTCTGAGGCTCTTGTCCTGAAAAATAGTTCATCTAAAACCCCCTTTTTCTCATCCCAAGCAATTTGTTTGGAAACTTTCTGAGCCAGCCTGCATGCCAGATGTGCTGCTGCCTTCTCTCTGGGTTTGTCAGATGTAGTGAAGATGAGAATGAGAAGATGAGCTGTCTTAGCCAAGATGACCCTTGTTGCTCTTAGTATAACTACCAACTATTAACTCCTTCTCTGTGACACTTTTCTTTGCCACCCGTTGCCACATGCTGGGGCATCTTGGGAAGTGCCTTGAGCTGGTTTCAAAGTGGATTTAATCTCTTGGAACATGGAGGAATTAAATCAGTACCAAGAGCCCCATATGTAGCACTTGGGTCAGCCTGGAAAGCCTTTCTTCTTGGTTCCAAGATGGAACTTTGGTTTTAAATCAAATTAATTCCATGAAACTTTTTTTTTGTGTGTTTTTTTTGGGTGCTTTTTCTCTCTCTGAGTGGTAGCACCTTCTAGTCTGCAGTCAGTGCTGCGGTTTGGGGCCAAGCATCCCTGAACACTTGCCTGGGTCCTGGCCCTGCTCCGCACAAGGCCTGGCCCCAGGATTCAGGGTTCCCAGACATGCCAAGTGCTGTGAGGTCCAACATGGTGTGTAGAGCGGTGTCCAGCAGTGCCTGTTCTCATGGGGCTGGCACTGGGAAGGTGCTGAGGAGTTGCTTTCATACAAAGTTCATTGCTGTTTTGAGAATGCAGAACTTTGCGTTATTTTAACTCAGCCCAAAAGATGCCCACATGATTTAGAGATTGGTCCTCCTATGGAAGACCCTGGGCACCTCTTCCTGTGGCCTGAGTGAGATGTGGTCCTTGCTGACTCAGTCCACATTAGCTGCTTGATGGTGCTGTTCACTGCTGAGCTAGAGCTCCACATCTTCCCTTTCCAGCTCCTTTGCTTGTAATATAGCCCCAAAAGCACCTTGGATTAGTTACCTTGCTGCTGAAGGACTGATCCTTCCCTCGTGGGTCCTCAGTGAAGCTCACAGCCTGACTGTCCTGAGCTGCTGCCTGCTCTTCTTCTTTTGGCAAATATATCTCTTGGCAATTTCTGCTGTGGCTACTGTAGAAGGAAGGAAACCTGTCGCAACTCACTGCAAACCTGGGTGCTGCATGACCTCACCATACTTGAGGGAGGCAGAATGTTGGGGCACCAGGGATGAGACCCTCATGTGACATGGGGCAGCCTGGAGAGCCTGTGGGTGGGGGCTGGAGTCCTGGGCATGGCCATTGGGCACAGTGCCAGGAAGCAACACATGGGGCATTCTCAATGTCCCCATCTGCCTCCTCTCCTGGGCAGAGCCATGCACTGATCAGGAGCTCCAAGCCCTACCCATGGCCTTTGGAAACATCACTGTCCTCTGTGTCCCCTCTGCAGGGGCTTTAGGACTGAGCAGCCCTGACTGGGGCTGGGCTGAGTGATGTTGCATTGGGGCAGAGCCCTGGGAACCATGGGTCACCTAGGATGCAGCAGAGACAGGGCTGGCATTAGAAAACTGTCCCAGAGTGGGGCCACAATGGGCACCCCTCTGTGTCCACTCCTGCCCTGCAGCATCACCAGGGTATGGTCAGGGGGTTCTGTTAGAAAAATCCTTGTGCCACCAGGAGATGCTGGTGTTGGAGACTGTCCCACATGTATGAGGCCCTGCCAAGCTCTGGGCACCGGCAGGCAAACATGCCAAGGCAGATGAGAGGGGTGATAGGAGACAGGTGATGCGGCAGTGTGCCAGGGCATCCTTGTGTCTCCCCAGCCGTCATTTGCAGTGTACTTGTTGGCAGGCACAGGGCAGCTCAGTTGGCAGAGCTGAGGGCAGCACTTATGCTGCAAATCACTAATGGGGTGGGCTTTTATCCTCCCTCCTGGGGCTTCCCACCTCTAGGGCCCCTGCAGCCTACCTGCCCATGCCCATGGCTCAGCCGTGACTCAGACCCACATGGCAACGCACTCTGCTCTGGGGAATGCAGTGGCTCCAATGCCCAAGCCCAGAGTCTGGGCAGGGACAGAGGCTAGGACATGGACAGGATCTGGGGCCAGGGGCTGGCACCATTGCACACCACTGTAGGTGACTCCATTCATGATTTCCATGTGAATGTTGGAGGCATGGGGTACCCTTTGTACTGGAGGAGATGACATTCCTTCATCAGTGGGAACAAACTAGGCCGCCAAAAGCTGCCTTGGTGCCTTCATGCACCACGTGCACATGGTTCCCACCCCTGCTCACCACTGCCAGGCAAGGACAGCTTCTCCACAGGGACAGGCTGGGGTGCTAAACCCTGTGCTCCCAGGAGGGGCTGGCACGAGGCTGTGGTGGCTCCTCTCGTGCTGGGGTGGCCATGGAGTGAGCTGTGGCAGCAGTTGGCCAGGCACTCTCTGCAGTGGCAGTACCATCATGTTGGAGCATGTTACCTCAGCTGGGCCAAGTTCTGCTGCTGCCACTGCCAAGGCTGGGGACCTGCAGAATGCCCCTCACCCACCACTCCACACCTCGTGGCAATGGGCTGGGGGTCCAAGAGGAGAGACCCCCACCCTGACCCACAGGTGTTGGCAGCAAAGGGCACTAGGATGTGCCTACATGGGGCAGTCAGTTCTGCATCCTGCCCCAGCAATGCCACTGTCACCCCAACATGTCACCTCTCCATGGGCTTGCCCTGGGTGCAGGCTCCATGCTGCTCCTCACTGCCACCCGCCTGCACTTCCCTGGGCATGCACATGGCATGTGTGCCCATGCACACACCCCTCTTAAATGCATGTACACACAGACACGTGCACCCATGTGCACACAAACATGTTGGCACATCTACTGCATGTACACCTCACCTGTGCACACCCATATGCAAGCAGCCCCACGCACCTACCTCCACACTTAAATTTGCACACACCTTTGTATGCCCATGCACACACAACACACACACAAACACACTCCAGCAGCATGCACACCACATGCACACATATATGCATGCACATGTGCACATACATGTGTGCACCTCTCTACATGTGCAACTCCACCCCAGGCATGCACCCCCACGAATGCACCCTGGTACCCGCTCTCCGTGGGGTGGGAAGTGGGGCACAGCCGAGCCAGCCTTGCTGAGGGCAGGAAGAAACCCTGGGAACCAGCTTTCCCCCTGTCACGGGTCGTGGGTCTCCTCCTGCTCACCCTGGGGCCATCTGTGCAGCCATGTCCCTTCCTGCCGTGGGGTGAGTCTGGCATCCCCAGCATCCCCCTCCCGGGCTAACCCCATTCTTGGTGGGTGGCACCAGATGTCCCTGGCACTGCAGGTTATCCTCACTGTCTCATACTCCAACCCTTGCCACCATGTAGATATCCCTGTCTCCAACCTTGTCCCTCTCTGTGGACTTCATCCCCTCCATGGCATTCCAGGGCTGGAGACTGCTTCCAGGGTCCTGGCTCTGCTCAGCCCCAGGTTTGGGGATGACCTATTGACGCTTTCCCTTTGGGGACAGCCTTGTCACCCAGCTCCTGCTAGTGTCACTCCAGGTGATACTTGGGCTAATGTGGTGCCTTGTGAGCAAACCAGAGACATCTGCATGGTGGCTACAGGGTGCACAGGCACATGTGCCATAGAGGTGGACGGAGGGGGTCCCCTGGGGCTGGACTCTCCTCAGAGTCCCCTGTGCCTGGTGGGTGACTGCTCATCTGGGGATGCAGGGGTGACCATGGGACCCCAGGGTGGGCAGGCATGGTAGAGCTTGCTCTGGCAAAAATGGACTGGGGTGCCATGTGCTGGGCAGAGAGGGTGCTGAGACCTCTCTAAGACTGCCTGGAGCACTCACCCCAGCACCCAGCCCAGGAGGCTGGAGAGGAGTGTTGGGAGGAGTTGTCAGCCTCCTTCCTCCTCTCTGCAGGGTTTGGCAGGAGCTGAAACTGCTCCACTGCACCAGCCTAGCCACAGAGGGGGATTTTCTGCTGGCTTGTAGCTTTTGGCCCAGGGCATGAGAAAATCACTGGGGGAGTCTGGAGGGGGTCATCCATGAGAGATGGTCCCCTGAGGGATCAGGAGGTACCACTGGTGCAGGGCCATGGGTTCCTGGGGTAATTGAGGCTACCTATAAGTGGAGACCTCAGGTGTCCCTGCCTCTGCCCTGACACTTCTGCAGCCTGAGCTGGTGAAAACCAGATCATAGGGACAGGGGTGGCATGGGGCACTCATGGCAGGCAGGGCTGGGCTGGCTTCCAGCGCTGGGCAGGGAGAGGAGCTGCCTACTCCAGCCCTTGGCTCCATCGGGTCTGGGCAGGGCAGGAGCAGCCAGAGCCTCATAGGAGGTTTAAGCCTTAGATGGCTTCATCCCAGAGATGCTCAGTTGTGGTGGTGCTGGGTCCTGCCTTACTTTTCCCCCAGACTCACAGCCCTGAGGAGGCCAGCATGGGCAACCCTGAGACGATGGGCAGCAGGGGTCCTCCCAGGGGTGCTGCAGGCAGCATGTATGGTTTCCCCTCCCTGGGAGCTGGGTAACCTTGTTTGGCAGGAGGAGCAGGGTTATTTATAGCCCTTGTATGGCCAAGCCATACAAGGGCAGGAGGGATGAGGGGCCTGGCTGCCCTTCTTTGGCCAAGAGCATCCCAAGGAGCCATTTCAGGTTGTTCCTCCTCACCACCAGTCCCAGGGACCTGCTATGATGGTTTAGCATAGATGCAGGCAGCCAGGAGTGATGGTAGCCTGCAGTGGGGGAAGAGCCCTCTGGGCTGCACTCAATGGGGTCCCCTTACCCAAAAAGCCTGAGTCCCTGTGCTGTTCCAAATAGCATCCCAGGATGGCCAGTATCCCACTCCCAGTCACATCCCAGGTAGTGCCCTGTTTGGGCAGGTGTGGGTCCAGCTGTGCCAGGCTGTGCTGAGCAGAGCCTGCCTCTGCCACGTGATGCTCTGGAGCTGCTAGGCACTGACAGGGTAGAAGTGCACTGAGCCCCAGTGCCTTCCCTTGGGAAGGGCTGGAGCAGTCAGGGAGCCTTCAGCCTCCAGGCCTGACCCACTTCCTTTCCCCTGCAGTACGGCATCGTGCTGGATGCTGGGTCCTCCCACACTGCCATGTTCATCTACAAGTGGCCTGCAGACAAAGAGAATGACACCGGGGTGGTCAGCGAGTACAGCATGTGCGATGTGGAGGGTAAGGGCTGGCCCGGGCCTGGGGCCTGGGGCTGATGGTGGTGTCTATTGCATCCCTATGGCAGAGCAGCTTGGTGTGAATGCCCCTGCCATGCCTAGCTGCCTCCCTCTGTATTCACCGGTGTAGTGACGTGTCCTAAAGGGTTCAGCTCTATTCCCAAAATGTCTCCCAACTCCCCCCAAGGCTTGCAGCTGTGCATGCTTGTGGTTTATCTTCTCCTGGCAGGTACTGAACCACGAGGGAACAATCCAGCTCCCTGCCTAGCCCAGTGAGAAGCCAGGGTTGATTTTTCTCTCTCCATTTATCAACCTTTCCCAGACTGTCAGACAGCAGGGGATGCGGTGTGGGCAGGGAGATGTAACTGGACCCTGGATCGCTCCATGCCCACAGAAACCTGCCTTTTGGACAGCCTGGAAGGGGCAAAGCTGCTTACCAGGTATCTTCCTACTGAGCATCATCCCCCCACCAGCAGGGAGCAATGCTGTTTCCTCTTGACAGGTCCTGGCATCTCCAGCTACAGTTCGAACCCTCTGGCAGCTGGGACAAGCCTGGAGAACTGCCTGAACCAGGCCCTGAGAGATGTGCCCAAGGAGAAGCATGTGGGCACCCCGCTTTACCTAGGTGCCACAGCTGGCATGCGCCTACTCAAGTGAGTGCTCAGGGGGGCCCTGTCATGCCACTCTGCCGTGCCACCTTGACATGCCAGCTTGCCATGCACAACAGGGGTGGAGGTGGTGAAGGACAGCTGAAATGCTGCCCCTTTGCTGGGCAAAGCTCTTCACCACCCAACTTCCCAGTGCTGTGTCCCCTGCAGAAGTGGTCCTGCCTTTCACAGCAGGTTATGTTCTGCAGGGCACAGCCAGTATAGCGCTAGTGGAAAGGGACTGGTGGGGGGCCAGCACCAGGATAACCCACCCAGACTTTTTGGCTTGCTAGGAGGAAAATCCCTTGCACCCACTGCCAGCGTGATGGGACACAGCAAGAATAATCACCCCTCAAAAAGCACACAGGGGGAGGAGTTGTGCTCCCCTCACCCAGCCCAGGCAGGATGGGTCCCATAGTCCAAGCAGGAGGGATCACACTTCATTCCTGCTACCCGCCTCCTCCAGCAGAGACAAAGGGAATTAGCTGGCAGTTTTTTGGGACATGCCTATAGGTATCCAGGCAAGGGCTCACCTCTCTCCTGGGCCCTGCTATGGCAGTGCTGGCCCCCAAGGGCTGTTGGGATAGGGAGCGCTCTGCCGCACTGTGGCACAGCTCTGTCACTCTGCCCTCTCACTTGGCCCACAGCATTGCGGACCCACAGGCATCGGACGCTGTCCTCAGATCTGTGGCAGCCACACTGAAGATGTACCCCTTTGATTTCCGGGGAG
Source organism: Pomatostomus ruficeps (assembly GCA_013400735.1). Taxonomy (NCBI): domain Eukaryota; kingdom Metazoa; phylum Chordata; class Aves; order Passeriformes; family Timaliidae; genus Pomatostomus; species Pomatostomus ruficeps. Next base: position 38,379 of record VYZT01036662.1, read on the forward strand.
CAAAGATCCTGTCAGGGGAAGAGGAAGGGGTCTTTGGCTGGGTCACTGCAAACTACCTCCTGGAGAACTTCATCAAGGTGGGCAGGGGACAGGGGGACAGTGACACCCAGTGGGATGACTGTGGTGGCTGGGCAGCTCATCATATGCTTATGCCTGCTCTTGTCCTCCTTGGCTCAGCGTGGATGGCTTGGAGAATGGATCCAGCCTCAGAAGAAGACCCTGGGGGCCATGGACTTTGGGGGTGCTTCCACACAGATCACCTTTGAAACCAGGGACACAATCGAAAACCCCGGAAACGAGATGATTCTGAAGCTGTATGGCCAGGCATACAAAGTGTACACGCACAGCTTCCTCTGCTACGGGAGGGACCAGGTCCTCAAGAGGCTGCTCTCCAAGCTCCTCCAGGTACAGTGTGTGTTTGACGTGGATGTTGGCTGTCACGACCCCACAGCTGCCCCCTTACCCAGGTGTTTACACTGTCCCCCAGCCCTGGGCCAGCTGCTACCTTTACCAGGCAACTCAGGTTTTGCTCCCAACCCTCTCCTGTGTTCCCAGGGCTTCTTCCCACCATCTCCATTAGGTGATGCAGCCCTTAGCTACAGCCAAGACTCCCCAAGCCATCTTGAGACACTTGTGGCAACTGCTCTGTGTCTCGCTGCTCAAGCTCCAGGGGAGCTGTGGCTATGGCACAGCTCATGCATCCCATGTGTCCCTCCTGGCAGGCTGAGAGCTACCAAGAAACTGTCTCCCATCCCTGCTGGCCTATGGGCTACAACAAGAGCCTGCTGCTGAGTAGCATCTATGATACTCCCTGCACAGAGAAGGAGAGGCCAAACCTTGCCCTCAACACCACCATTACCTTGGTCGGCACTGGGAACGGGAACTCCTGCGCTCTGCACGTCAGCAAGCTCTTCGACTTCACCAACTGCTCCTTTTCCCACTGCTCCTTTGATGGTGTTTTCCAGCCGAAGGTTTCAGGAAACTTCATTGTAAGTCCCAGCATGGAGCAGGGTGGTGACCTGGCTGCTGGCTGGGCATGTTGTCCCCAGCTGCCCTGTATCACGTGGCAGCAAAGCCAGACCCCCCAGCTCTGCAAGGGTGGTTGTTGGTGCCCACCATGCTGGCCAGTGTCTGCTCATGGTGAGTTTGCTCCCAACCTGTCCCACAGCTGCTCCTTTCCCTCCATCAGGCCTTCTCTGCCTTCTTCTACACGGTGGACTTCATCCAGACTGTGATGGGGAGACCCGTGCACCTGCCCAGTGACCTGAAGGATGCTATAGACACCATCTGTGCAACCAGCTGGAGTGAGGTGGGCTCCCTGGGCATGCTGGGAAGGAGGGGGCTGCTTCATGTGGGACACCACCCAGGCTTTGAGAGAAGCCCTTGGAGGACACTGGGTTTCCTGGCACCAGTGGAGCAGGGGGAAGGCAATTGATGGCTCCTACATGGGACTGGGAGGGGGCCAAGGTGGGTATGGGCAGCCTTGGCTTCTCAGATGCACCCACCCTGAGCTTCAGGCCACAGACACAAGCCTGGCCATTGCTGGCTTGACCCCTCTTCTCTTTCCCTCTGTGCATCCCACCCAGCTGCTCCAGAAAGCCCCCAAGCTGGAGAAGAGGCTGCCAGATTACTGTGCTGTCAGCACATTTGTGTATTTACTCACCACCAAAGGCTACAGCTTCAACAACCACTCCTTCCCCAACATCGCCTTCCAGAAGAAGGTGGGTAGCACCAAAATACATCCCCATCCTATGGGATCTCTTTGGAGTTAGGCTAAAGAACCCCGCAGAAGAGATGATCCCACACGGAGAAAGAGCCAAGCAGAATCAAGGAAGATCCCAATGAACAGGGGCAAGGTGGAACTCTCAATTTTTGGAGGGATCTCCTGAGGGATGGAAAAAAATTAGCTTCACTGGCTGTGGGGTGGTCATGGGGTCAGGTCCCCCAGCCCTTCCTTGGCCCTCAAGACACCAGCCATCCCAAACAATGCTTTGCTGAGGGTTTTTGGGAAGTTACCTCAGGGCAGAATCCCACTTTTGTCTGCCATGGGATGTGCAAGATCAGGACTGGCCTGAGCGTACAACGTTTTAATCCCAGGGGATGAGCCCAGTTCAGCACAGGATGGTCACTGCTCTGTCCCTGGCTGGCTGGACCTGTGGGCAAGATGGGGCTTGGGGGGGCTATGGGCTCCCTCACACTCTTTTCCCTTGGGCTGACACTGAGGTGGTTCCTGAAAGGTCTGGATCACAAGTCTTATGAGGAGCAGCTGAGGGAGCTGGGGGAGCTCAGCCTGGAGAAAAGAAAGCTCAAGGGGGACTTTCTCATTCTCTACAATACCCTGACAGGAGGTTGTAGCCAGGTGGGGGTTGATCTCCCAAGTAACAAGTGACAGGACGAGGAAAAGGCCTCAGGTTGTGCCAGGGGACGTTTCAGTTAGATTTTAGGAAAAATTCCTTCATGGAAAGTGTGGTCAGGTATTGGAACAGGCTGCCCACAGATGTGGTAGTTACACCTGGAGGGATTTAAAACACGTGAGGATGTGGCACCTGGGGACGGGGTTTAGTGGTGGCCTTGGCAGTGCTGGTGTTACTGGTTGGACTCTATGATCTTAGATGTCTTTTCCAACTTTAATGATTCTATGATTCTAAGGTCTCCTGAGGCCCATGCGGCTGGGCTGGCTGGGTGATGACCATGCCATGCTGTTTCCACAGGCAGGAGAAACCTCCATTGGCTGGGCCCTGGGCTACATGCTGAACCTCACCAACATGATCCCGGCAGAGAAGCCCTCCTCCCATAAAAGCATGTTGTACAACTACTGGGTCATCCTCATCCTGCTCTTCATGGTCACCACCCTAACATCCCTGGTGACTGCCATCTGCCTGCTCCGGCGCAGCAAGTCCAGCATAATCTGATGGCAGGGACAGGATGGGCCGTGTCTGCAGGACCAGCACCATCCTACCTGGTGGTTCCATGGTCTGAATGCTTGGGATGTGGCAAGTGCTCAATGTCCTTCTCCCAGACCTGATACTGTCCCAGAAGGAAAGCTGTCCCCTTTTGCCCTCCCCTGGCCTTCAAGCTGCAGGAAAGGAGGGACAGAAGAGGGTCACTGGCCCTGTGGGAGAAGGGCTTAAATGTTTCCCAGCACTACTCAGGGATGGACCCTGGGGCAGGCTTGGGAATGGGACATTCAGAGCTATGACATCTTTTTGCCACCAGAGCTGAGCTGGACTGGGCCAATGAGCCCAGGCAACAACAGGATTCATTTTCATGTGTATGTGGATGAGTGGGGAATACTACTTACACTAGTCCTTATAGCTGACCTTGCTAGCCTGTCCCTCGAGCATCAGCCCTGCCTCCTGGGGAGCTCTGGGCATCATCTGAAGCCCATGTTGTCTTTCTGGCTGACACAAACCCCACTGACCTTCCTGAAGGCAAGGTCTTGGCCTTGGCCATCAGCCTCAGCTTTGGGTAAGGACTTAGCAACAACCAGACATGGGAAGATGGCAGCTTCCAGGTCCCACTTCAACAATCAGACATGACCTTCCCTATCCCCATGGTTCCTATGCCAGATTTGCCTTTGCCACAGCCAGAGACTCCTGCACGCCCCAGTTCCGGCGACTCTGTGGTGCATGGCCATGCCAGCACAGAGGCGATGGGCTCCCGCACTGTGGGGCTTTGCTCTGCACTGGGATTTGCGCCCAGCATCACGCCAAACCAGGCAGCTGGAAGGATGCGCCTTCATTCCCAATTGAGTAAGAACAGGGATGTGCAAACATGAAGATCTGGTTTTGTTTGTTTGAGTTTTTTTAAATAATCTGAAATAAACCATTGTAACCACTGCTATGGCTCAGTGGCTTGTGATCAGCAACAGGCAGTTCAGCCTTGCTGTCCCATGGAGGCAGAGCCTCTCAGCCACATCCACAGGTCAGGCTCTGCCTGAAGGTCTCAGCCCTTGCAGCCTGTCCAGTGCTGAGACACCCTCATGGCTCTGTGCGCTCTACCAGCCTGGAGACCACCTCAAATAGGCCAAGGTGGGCTGGAAACCTCACTCCAGACCCAAACCTACCTGGAGGTGGAGGAGCTCCAGCCAGCCATAGTCACCAAGCTCTTTGCGGTGACTGCACCTCATTGCTGGAGGTGCAGTCACCGCAAAGCTGGGCGCAGGCAGCTCAAGCTGTCCCTCACTGCCACAGCCCCCATGCAAAACAACCTGCCAGCAGCCTCCACTCCCAGGGCCCAGCGCTGATGCTCAAGGACGGCAACAAAGCAGCTCACATTTGCTGCTGCAGTCACTGGCAGCGCAGAGACACCAGGACACACATTGCAGTGCCCAGCAGCTGCATGGGGCTGGTCCCAGCTCTCCAATCCATTGGGAAGCCTCCCCCTGTCCTGCACATTTCCCAAACACTGGAGAGGAGTGGCTGTAGGGAGCTGCAGTTTCTCACTACCCTCTTTGCTCCTGCTAGCAGCACAAATTCTGCTCAGTGAGTTTGCTCACTTCCCAACACTCTTTCCCACTCCAGCTGAACTCCTGGAATGCCATGCTTGATTTAACACACCTGGTCCCTGCAGTACTTTGCTTTCAGCTCTTCCAGTGACTGCTCCCCATCCCTCTGCACAGGGCAAACCTGATTCCAGTTCAGATGATGCTGTGAACCTCCAAACCCAGTTTCCTCCCTATGCTCCTCATCTCCTCAGCACAGGGACTCCCTCCTGTGGTGAGGCTCAAGGCCTTTCTATGTATCTGACACGAAGGAGGAGGCACTTCTGGTTCCTGAGGCTGAAACGCTGCTCTGAGAACCCAGGCAGCGCCCAAAATTCAGGCTGGGTCGCCTCTTCTAAAAAATTCAGCTGCAGCTGAATCAGAGCTGAACATTCACCAAGAGGAGACCATTTGCCTAGTCAAGTTACCTCCTACTTGGAGTCTGACATTAGGAAAAACCCCACATGCCCTCCTGTGTGCATGGGATTTGAGACAGTATCGTTACCTTGCCAAACAGTTATGGATCTGGACAGGCAATCGGGGGCTAGCCAGTCACAGATGAGCACTGCAGAAAGGGGCCCTGGGCACATGGTCACTCCTCTTGCAGGAGAAGAGGGCACCCCAGAGGACAGTGGGGCTCAGCTCAGGCCTGTTCAGGTAGGTATGAAAAGCCTTGCTGCTGTGGTGGAAGGGACATGGGGACTAGCTGGGCTCGGGAAACATAGGGGACACAGCAACAGCTCTGCCCTCACGACTTAGCCCAGACCTGTCCGTGCCTGCAGCCATCTCAGAGTAATCCAGATGCTGAGTGTGAGTGCCATTGCCACAGAGGGACCAGAGCTCTCTGCTCCAACACTCACTGCAGAGGTTGTCTGAGGCTGACATTCACCACCTGCTCTGTCCTTCATCTCATCCACAACGAGTGCCTTCAGCTCTCAACTTTTATTGTACTCCCGATGCAAGGTGCAGAGGCCATGGGGCAGGCAGTAGCAATCCCTGAGGTGCCTTCACCACACTCTCACTACAGGATCAAGTCCTCTGAGTTTCCCAGCAGTGTCATCAAGCCCACGAACCTCACAGGCAGCATGGGCAGCATCGGGTTGAGCAGGCAGGAAGAGGTGAAGTGGGACACGGGCACAGCATGCTATGCTCTGCTGGCTACTCCACCACGTCACCGTACCTGTTCCTCCTCACCAGTGTTGTGGTGCCGTCCCTGTCCTCTGCACTGGGGAGGTTTCCTGCAACAGAAAGTACAAGTTCCCTGGACCTCCAACTACCCTGGTGAGTTTGCCCAGGATGGGAAAAGAACCACAGAGCCTTGGTGAAGCATGTAAAACCTCTTCAAGTTGGCCCAGCTTTGGGAGCTCAAGGTATGTGTGGGAGAGAGCAACGAGCAGCTACGAGAATTGTCCAGCAGCACCTGTCTTGATGCCCCTCCAGTTCTGCCCACCTCTCCACACCTCAGTTACTCTCTCCATCCCTTACCTTCTCCTTCCTCTTCCAGCAAATGAGCGTTTTGTGGTGGTTCTCATGAATACCCAAAGCAGGCAGGGCAGGAGGCAGTAGGAAGTGCACCCAGTCCATATCACCAGCCCTGCTTAGGAACCCACTGTGCCAGGTGCACAGAGGGACGCAGGAGGCATGAAACCAAGTAAGGAGCTCCACCCACCATGGGTGTTCCTTCTCCCATTCCTTGGCTGCAGGGTGCCAATGTGAGACCTACACTGAGATTTTGGCAATGACACAGTCACCAGCTTAATTACAAGACAAGAACAGCAAAGTAATGACTGCAGCAGGGAAGAACCAGGCACGACAAGTGCAGGGAAAGCAGTAGGAAGGTATAACTGTACCTGCGGGCTGAGACACCCCACCAGTCATGACGGGCTCCTGTGGGGACTTGCCTGTCTCCAGGTAAATCCAGAAGTTGGAGCATTTCTGCGTCTCAGCTCTGGTTACCACGTAGCTTCCGAGGGACCCTGCAGCTGAGGAGGCCGATGTGCTCCTGGGAGTGCCAGCAGCACCTTGGTGGTGACAGCACCTGATGCCGCGAACCGTCCTGAGCCCTCGAGGCCAGGGCACAGGGAGGTGGCTGGAGCCAAGGACGAGCCCTCATGACAATGGCAAACACCCCCCGGTACCACCCGGGCCCGGCACTTACCCGCAGCCAGCAGCAGGCTCCACTGCGAGCTGTACGGCAGCTTCTGCCGCGCCAGCTTCTGCACTGCGAAGGCGGCCCCGCTGCCTGCCGAGACCGGGGCCGGGATTACCGGACACGACCGGGACGTCCCCGCTGCCGGGGAGCGGCCAAGGACAGCCGGGGCGTGCCGGGATGGCTGGGCCGGCCCGTACCTGCCAGGAAGGTGCCGATGCCCTTCATGAAGGCGTGGGACTGGCAGGCCGCGTACTGCTGCAGAGCCTGCGGGGACGCGTCAATGCGGGGGCCGGAGGCCTGCCCGGCCCACTCAGCCCCGGCCCTCCCCGCACCTCCAGGCCCCCAGGCCGTCCCCCCCGGGACGCACCGGGTGCCTGGCGGCCACATCATCCTCCACCCGCCGCACGCCCAGGTTCACCATAGCGGGGCTGCTGGGCCCGGCCCCAGACAGGACCCGGCGCTCGCGCCCGCCCCTTCCACCGCCCTTTCCGCCGCGGCCATGGCGGAAGCGGCAGGGCGCTTTTACCTGCTGCGAGCCGGGACGGGCCGGTTCCTCTGCTACTGCGGACCCGACAGCACCGTCTAGTGAGAGTGGGGCGAGAGCAGGAGCGGGTGGGGGACAGGCACGGGGCCGGGCGGGGGTCGAGCAGCCCTGGCCTGACCTGCTTCCTCCCGCAGTGTGACCGACGCGGTGGAGGTCTGGGCCGGGGAGCTCGGCGACTGCCCAGCGCTCGGCTGCGTATGTACAAGGGGCCCACGGGCGGTGGGGGAGCCCGGGGCTGAGACCCAGGGTGCCGGCAGGACAGGGATGGACCTGGGTCCAGGCTAGGCCGTGTTGGACGCGCTCTCCTCCTCCTTTCCCTCTGCAGCGGTGCCCGCCGGAGGAGCACGGCGCGATGCTCAGGTGGGTGCCACCGCCCTGGGACCTCCCTCGCTACGGGCACTCTCTCGCCCCTGGCTCCCGCCACCCCAGGCCCCACCTCGCCCGGGGCTCGCTCTCTCTCTCGATCCCCTCACCCCCGCTCCCTGCAGGGCCGCCCTGGGTCACGGGGCCGCCGCGCTGAGCCTGGGCCCGGGTTCGGCCACGCTGCGGCTGCCGGAGGAGCCGCGGTTCCCGGCCCTGGCCCTCGCCCAGCTGCCCGCCGCCGAGGCGCGCAGCCAGCTGCAGGCGCTGGTCTTCGGCATGGCCGGCTGCATCGCGAGCCTGGAGAGGCGCCTGGAAGGTCCGTAGTGGGTTTAGAAGGGGGGAGGGCTAGCAGCTCCTGCCACCTTCATGGGATCGTCACCCCCACCTAAAGTGCCCTAGGTGTCCCAGTTCAGCCGCAGCGAGAGAGGGCTGTGCCTCCTGGGCATAACCCCAGGTGTTTTTTAATCATCGGTTCCAGTGGGCCAGCAGCAGAGCTGCTGCTGTCACTTCCCTGTTCAGGCTGGCCCATTCTCAAAGCTGGGCGGGGTCTGCACAAGATCGCCGCGGGCAGAAGAGACCCTAGGGGAGCCTAGAGGACTCAGTGTTATGTCTCTCTGTGGTAACACAGCCCTGTCCTCATGGCCAGCACCACACCAGCATCCTGAATGTGGGAGTCACCTTACAGACATTTCTGTTTGAAGGGAAGATTTTGGAGCAGCAGCAGTCTGGATGGAAGTGCTGAGAGGAGAATGGGGCTCAGTTTGGCTATGGGGAGAACTTGCTGGGGAGGCTTGAGGTGTTGCACGTGGTTTTGGGGGTGTTGTCACAAGCTTTGGCTCTGGCTCCTGTCTCAGTAGCAGTGGAGACGTTGGCATTTTCCTGCAGCACTGAGAAGAACGCTGTCCGGAGCCAGCAGGTCTTCCTGCCAGGTAGGCACTGCCAGGGTCACCTGCCCTATCCCACGGTCTTTTGTCTTCTCCTCCCTGGAGGCTGCTGGTCCTGTATCCGTGTGCTCTCTAGGACACTCTGAGTGCCCTCAGCTGTGGCTACTGGCAGCCACCCGTTGTCCTAGTGCGCTTCTGGGCAAAGGAGGGGCAGGGCTCAGTGTGGTTGCTCTCAGGGTGTCTGGGATGCTCAGGTCAAAGGCTGGGCATTGCCAACCTCAAAAAGGGAGAGCGGGTTTGCTGTGCTTCCAAACTGGGGGCTGTGGCAGGTCTATGGCTCCTTTTGGGAGAGGAGGCTAAGTTTGCCCTTCCTCACCCTCTGTGGCTGCTGGTCCTGCCTGGCTGGGCTCCTGGAGGCTTCCTCTGACCCTGGAGGGACTGGCAGGGCTTCCAGAGCTTCTAGCTAACCTGTAATCTGTGTCCTGCCTGTTCCTGACTGAGGCAGACCCCAGCCCCAGGAAGAGCAGGGCTTCTGGCTCAGCCTTGCCAGCCAAGAGGAAGGTCCCGGGGGAGTCTCTCATTAACCCTGGTTTCAAAAGGTCAGTGCTGGGGCTGGGAACTGCTCACTAGTCACCCTGTGGGCTCTGCTCTGAAGCTATGTGGCAGCAGGGCATGGGGCTTGGGGCTCTGATGCTTCCTCCATCTCCTTCCAGCAAGAAGGCACCATCTGGAGTGAATTTTGAGGACTCCTGACAGATGCTGTCCTCTGCCCTGATGACAGCCCTGTGGACCCCTATGGACCCCTATGTCTAAATGAGGGGTTGTCCCTGTGTTCCAGGCCTGCTGACCTCCCTGCATCCAGGGAGACAATAGAGCCCGCAGCACCTGGCAGCTGCCCCTCAGCTGGGGTGGTGGCAGGGCCTTTGGCGGGGAGCAGGGGGGACACCAGCATGGTGGGTTTTTCCCCTGCAGCTCTTCCCTGCTGGTAGGGACCACCTCCTGACCTCAGTTGCCATTAACTGGTGGAGTTTGGGGGGAACTTTTATACTGTGAAAAGGAAAGATCGCCTGTGACTTGCTTCTTGCCAATAAAGGTGTTTTTAGCCAGCCGATCTCTCTGGGTGTGTCTGTCCATTCCGCCCCTCCCTTTCTCAGGAAGCCCGGGGCCTGTTTCAGCTGAACCCGGAGGTCCGGGCCTCAGAGAAGTTCCCTTCCCTGCCAACTTTTTGCAAGTAGGCTGATGGGCATGTGGTTAGAGCCTGACCAACCCCTCTGGAGAGCTGGGAGGGTGGGCTCTGCCTTGCTGGGCACTGGGAGAGGATGAGGGGGTCAGTAGAAAGCCTTGTGAGGGGGGAGCTGCTGGGGTGGTCACTCCAGACTTACAAGGATCTCGCTTGCAAAGCCTTTATTGATTTCCAGGAACTCTGGGGAGTTCTGGGGAGAACTGACCTCTTCCCATTGCCTGTGCCATCCCCCTCCAGCTCTTTTCCTGGGTCTCTCTATGTCTGTGCCAGGTCCCCACACCCAGTGCAGGTGTGGTGGCACCCTGTGGTGCCTGCTGCCCAGGCAGGTGGCACAGTGTGCCTATGCAAGTGGCTGCAGGGAAGCTTGTCGGCCCCAGCTCTACCCCTGCCCTCAGCTGGGCACAGCTTTGGCACCGATGGTGCCTGTGGCTGTGCCCCCTTGCCCTCATCCTGATGATTGAGGGGCCACAGAGCTTGTCCTGGTTGTGAGAAAGGGTGGGTGGCACAAGAGGGGCTCAGTGCACTGCAGATTCCTGCCAGCAGCTGGGTGTCAGTGGAGGGAATTCAGGTGTGAGGGGCACAGCTTGTTCTCAGTTCTCCTGAGGCCCTGCAGGCAGGGCCAGGGTGGGTGCTGACCTCCTGCCTGACCCCAGCCTTGGCCATGCACCCACCAGGGCATGTGCCCGGCTCACTGCGGTGCCCGGACCACGGAACGATAGGCTTGTATAATCTCCTGGCTATTGGGGCAGGTGTATTTGAACTCCTTGGTTTCACTGGCACTGTTGAGGTACCGCCACACACCCCGCAGGTCCTTGGGGATCCCAAAGTGGCGGTAGTGCTGGCACACGACCTGCAGGAACAAACAGTAGAGCCTTGCCTGGCACTGTGCCGAGGAGGGCCCTACCACCAGGGCAGGCACCAGTTGAGAAGGGTGGCAGGGAGCCAGGGGACATCCCTGGCACTGCACAGTCAAGAGCTGGCACTCAGGAGGTGGTGCAGAGGGGAGTGGGATCTGTGGGAGGGCATTGTGCTGGGCAGGGCTCCTGGGGAATGGGATGCTGAGGGGGACAGAACTGACAGAGCAATTGGGAAAGGAGCAGGGGCTTGCTGTAGGCACCAAGAGGAAAGTGAGAGCATGGGGCCAGTGACATGGGGATGGCAGGGAAAGGAGAAGGGCGTGGTACTGGGATGCCCCTGGCTTACCTGAACAATGTTGAGCTTGGGCAGCAGGTTGCAGTCAGCCAATGTGAGGTGGTCTCCGTCAAGGAAGCGGCGTTGGGAGGCCCGGAGGTGGGGGTCCTGGGCCAGCTCATGCTCCAGAGGGGTGCCCAAGTACTCATCCAGCTTCAGCAAGGCCCGCAGCAGGCTCCGCTGCAGCACTGCAGGGAGGGTGGGCAGGTCACAGTACAGCCCTGCTGCAGGCATGGGGCCCCTGCTCTGCTGTGGACTCCTGCCAGCCCAGCCCTGTGTCCAGGCAGCACCTGTCAGCCTCTTCTCACCTGGCTCGGGCTGGCACCTGCCTCTGCCCTCCCACACAGACCTGACACAGTCACACTGACCTGCGTAGGGAGGGCAGTGCCTGGACAGACCTGGGTGTGGACTGGGTGGGAGGACTGGGAAAGCTCAATGTGACCAGGCTAGGCTTTGGGTTGTGGCACCTGAGAGGTTGCATGGGGTGCGCCCCCACGTGCTCCTCACCCTCATCCTGGGCAGGCACTGGGTTCTTGATGAAGGCAGAGAACTTGTGGAAAATGTCGTTCCCAGCCAGGCTTGACTCCGGGTACTGCGGGACCAGACTGGGGCATCTGTAGGGCATGGGCACAGCTGAGGCTTATCTGCTGTCAGCCCCCTCTTCCCTCAGCTTGTCCTGCCCTTCTTTGGGGGGCCCCTTCCTCCTCCCAAGGCAGCACCAGCCACTGACATGGGGGGCCCCAGCTGGTCCTCCAGGAACTCCTCGATGGCGATAGTGTCGGTCTTGGGCTCGCCATTATAGAGCAAAACAGGCAGCTGGGCACCCGGTGCGAAGTCCTTCAGCACATCCAGTGCCCTGTGGGAGATGGGGATACCGCTGATGCCTGACATGTCCAGGGCTCTGCAGGGCACCGTGTGTGTGTGTGTGTGTGTGTCTGTTCATATGTGTACATGTGTCTCAAGCAAAGGGAGTTCTGGGGGGTGGGTGCACAAGGTGGTGCCCTCAGGCCGCTCCTGCCTCAGTCTGTGCCAAAGGAAATACCCGCCAACCTTCCCCAAGCATCAGTGGTCACCTGGGGAGGTACAAAAAGCTCCATGCATCCCATAGTGCCCACCCTTCACATCCGTTCCCAAACCATTCGGGACCTACCACCCCCCACCCTGCACATGGTCCTGGCCCCAGGACTGGCCCCCTCTGGAAGGGGCTACCACTCACCTCTTCACATCCACGGTGGTGAGGGTGAAGGGCACCCCTTTGAGCAGCAGCACCATGAAGAGCCGCTGGCAGAAGGGGCAGTGCCCCACGCTCTCCCCATCCTCACTTGCCTGCGGGCATAGAGGGAGAGCTCAGCTGCCCTTTTGCCCTGGCATGGCCTTAGGGCACGCAGCCCCAGAGAGTACAGGGTGAAGATTATAGGGAACATGCCCCAGCCCAGCCTGGCAAGCTGTGATGCAGTTCATGGCACCTGCTTTGCCAGGCAGAGTGCCAGCACCTGGCCCCTGCCTGCTCCCAGGGCCTCAGTGCCACACCCCAGAGCAGCCACACGGCACAGCAGTTGCTGGCCCTGACACCCTTTGGGGACAAGAACCCTCAGGCTGTGCCAGCCTCACAGTGCCAAGGGGAAAAGGGCTTGGGAGCAGCAGAGGCAGCAGGGGTGGCTGTGGCAGGGGACAGTCCAGCAGCACTGTGCCAGAGGAAGGTGATTGCCATACTGGTGGCCCTGTCAACCCCAGCCACAATCCCAGGTGAGCCCTGCACAGTCAGAGAGACTGCCCCAGCCAGGCGGTGGCTGGAAAGGGCCCTGCAGGCTCAGGCAGATGCTGTAGTGCTGGGCTGCTGGGCCCTGCTTTGGGGGGGGAACTTGGTCCAACCTCCCCAGGTTTAGCCCCCACAGCCCCTGTGCCTGCAGGGCAGGAAGCAGCAAGCATTGTGCCTTGGAGAAGAGTCCGAGCTGCCCGCTGCCTTCCCTCCTCTGGCCTGCTGCCTACTGCCTGCCCCACTGCCTGCTGCCAGCCCCATTGCCTACTTGGTGCCTGACCCCCTGCCCACCACCTGCCCCCCTGCCTGCCCAGTGCCCCACATCTGGGCAGTGCAGTGGGCGGGAGAAGCCCAGCCACCCCACTGCAGCACTGCCAGGGTTGGCGGCCAGGGCTACCCACTGGCCTGCGGCACTGACCTCAGAACCCCCCTCACCTTGATGAAAAGCTGGATTTGGGGTTTCTCAGCCATGCTGCGTGGCGGCTGCTGGTGCACTGCTGGCTACACCCTGAGTGCCCTAGCTGAAGCCACTGCCCCTCCCAGCCTACATTCCTCTTCAGGGTGCACCCGCTCCCACCCACGCCTGGCCCCACGGCACAGACAGGACGCCCTGTCACGGGGCCCCCTGCCACCGTGGCTGCTGCCAACCCCAGACTGGTAAGGGCAGGTGGTGGCATCGCCAGCTGCTGCCGCTCCTGCCTACACCCCCAGCCACCCCATGCTGCCTGAATGATGCCAAGCACGGGGCATAGCCCTGTGTTGTGCCTAGCACTCCTTGCCCCAGCAGGATCCTGGGCACCTCTGGGCACTGCCACTCTCCTCAGCCCAGGCCTTCCCAGGCAACCAGCCCTGCCGCTACGCCCCATGCTCAACTACACAGCCTCAATGGATCCAGTTATTATTTTTTATTTAAAACAATCATTATTTTCACATTTCATCTTTTTTTTGTTTGGTAGCAATATACAGGCAGCTTCAAGCTGTCCCCACCCCCAGGGGTCCCATGCCCAAGGCTGAGCATGGCACTACCGCTATGCCTGCAGTTGGTAGCCAAGGATGTGCAGGGGGAGGCAAGGCCAGAAGCGGGGCCAAACTCAATGAAGTGAACAGTGTTAAGGCAGCAGCCACCCCTGCCCGGGGGCACAACCTTCCTGCTCCCACCCTTGGAGCGACTCCAGCAGGGACTGTGCCTGGGCAGCCGTAAGCCCAGAGCAGGGAGGCCACCATGGCCACCCAGGCTGTATGGGCATCTCCACCGACCCTCAGAAGCCATGGGGATGACAGCATGGTGGCAGGGGGAAGACTGGGGACGGGGGAGACACTCTGTGACTGGGGTGTAAGTGCCCTTCTGGAGTCCAGAGCGACAGTGTAATGTGGCAGGTATGGAGTGAGGATAAAGCCCAGAGCACACCATTGCCCACCCTGGGGTGTCCAAGGTGACAGCTGGGGACTCAAAGATGACACTATCCCCTTCCCTGATGGCAAAGCGCAAACTGAGCTGGCTTGTCCCCCAGCATCCACTGCGGAAGGCAGAGTGTGGCCAGCAAAGGAGGAGGGGCAGGCTGGTGGGGGATGCCCCCCTGTGCCATCCACCCCATCCCAGATCCAGCCAGTTTCCCATATGCCATTAAAAAAAAAAAGGTCTGAAAAATCGGAAAATAGAACTTCTTCCCCCAGTTTTCCCCCTACTGAAAATACTGTATATTGTATCACAATCTATAGCAGGTGGTATATGGGGCTGATGGGACTGGTGGACATGGGGACAGGTGAGGTCAGGCCCTGCTCCTGTGCCCAAGTGGGGCCAGAGCCAGCCTCCCCCCATCTCCCACAGCAGCCAGCTGAGGTGCGTGGTGCTGCTCAGGACCTCCAGCCAAGCCTGTGCCAGGGAGACAGAGAGGGCAGCAGAGCACACAGGGCAGACGGGCCATGGGTGCTCCCCAGGAAGGTGCACAGCCAGCCTGGGGTGTTGCCAAACACTGTGGCACCCAGCAGCGGGGGGTTGGGGTCAGCATCACAGGCCCTGCTGCCACCCCACCTCTGAGCACAGCTGCAGATTGTTGAGCTGCAGGCACTAGCCATGGTCCCTGTGGGTGACAAGGCAGCAGGACCCTCTGCAAAAAGGAGGGGCACTGCTTGCTGAGGGGGTGCCCGCTGCTGGCCAATAACACTGCCAGTCCCACTGCTGCAGTCCATCCTTCCCTGCCCACCACTCTGGGCACCACTGGCAGGCTGCGGCAGCACCCACCCGGGCTGTCCCGACCGCATACCTTAAGGCCATCCCACTACCAGCTTCCAAAGCCATCCTGCGGTGCAGCAACCCCTCTCCCAGTACCAGCAGTGACCCAACAGTAAGAACCTAGTGCAGGTGGTTCCTGTACAGGGCTGGACACAGAGGAACAAGTGTCAGAGCAAGAGTGTCATGGAAGGGGACAGAGCAGAAAGGTGACAGAGCTGCAACAATGCCCTGTGATGGGGAAGCAAGTGGTGAGGGCAGGCAGGAGGCAGGGTGAGAGACATGCTTAGGGGCAGAGGGGAAAAACAGCTGGTGCCAGCTTGAGAAATACCCTGTGAAATACCCCTCTGCACCCCCACGTGCCTCTGCAACGGCACTGCTGCCTGGGGATGATGCCACTGCCCAAGGCCAGGCATGGCTGGGGTGAACAGAGCCCAGGGTGGGCAAGATGTACGAAGTGGGGCTGGACCCCCAGTGACAGCCCACTGGTGACAGAAATCGGTCATGGGTGAAGCACCAGAGCACCTGCCCCTGTGGTGCCCAGTGCAGCACCAGCCAGGGGTGATGTGGAAGCAGCCATCCTTCTAGGCCCACGGGGCCAGGCCTGGAGGGTACCCACAGCCAAGGGTCCCCGGTGTGAGTGCAACATGGGTGTCCAGCCAAAGGCATCACTCACAGGCCTGTGTGTCTCTGCCCCAAAGTGAGTGGGGCTGGTGATGCTGGCACCAAGCTATGTCCTTTCCTTCACAGTCTCGATCCAGGGTATCTTGAGGACCATGTCCCTGGCACCATGCAGTGACGCTGCTCTGGAGCTGAAGGGGACAAAAGCCACCCCAGTGGTGGCTTGAGAGGTCCATCCAGGCATTGCTGTACCCACTGTGTCCTCCCTGGCATGTGGCTCTGGCTGCAGCAACTCCGCTCCACAGGGTAAAGGGAGGGGAGAGGCCAAAAGGGTTTGGTGGCTTCACAGCCGGGAACATGGTTGTCGCTGGGGTCTCAGCACAGCGTGTCCGTGTTGAAGGAGAGCTGAGCCTGAGCAGGGAGACAGACAGAGCTCAGGGGCCACCCACTTTGCCAGCACACACCCCCAGGTCATCTGGGGCCAGAGTCTGGCACAGGTGGCAGAGCAGAGACCTCTCCAAGAGAGCCCCCACCCCTCTCAGGCCCAGTCCTGTCTCCAACTGTGTCACCTTCATGGTGCCACAGTACCCAGTCCCAGGGCCGGGACACAGGTGGGACCAGGAATACCCAGACCTGGGGACAACCTCTCACCCTCTCCTCCTCAAAGCTGATGAGGCCTTCATCATCAGTCTCCAGGTCCTCCTGCTCCTCCACCACGAGGGCCCGCAGCTCAGTGGGGGCAGCGCGAGGGCGCAGCAGGCTCAGCACACGCTCCAGGGGCGACTGTAGGACACAGCTGGGGCTGGTCTCCTGCTGCTCCAGGTTGTCACTTTGCTTCTTGGCAAAATTCACAAACACCTGAGGAGGAATGGGCAGGAGACTCAGGTATCCTTGCAGGCACCTCCACCCCATGCTGTCAGGTCAGGACCCAGTGCATCCTGCTGTATGGCGGCTGCCACCATGTTCCCCATCTAGCTCCAACCCCTGTCCCAAAGGCAGATCCTGCCTGGCACTTTGTCACGGCCACCCTTCCTGGGGACAAGCATCCAGCTGCCCATGCTGTCCCCAGTCTTACATTGTCCAGTGTGGTTTGGCTGACGGAGTAGTCTTCAATGCCCAGCACATCCACCACCTGCTCCATCTTGCTGAAGACCTGTGCCAGCGAGATCTGATCTGACTTCAGCTGGTACTGGGCCTTGGTGTGATGACGCTCCTGGGGGTGGTCACAGAAGGGGCACTGAGCCCTCACTCCCAGACTCCCTCCCATCACCCTGTGGAGGATGAAGGCTGCTTGTGCCCCAAAGTTGGGGCTGGCAGGAGACAGCATGGCCACCACGGGCAGCTCACCTTGAGGACAGCCTCAGGGAAATTACGGTTGAAGAACCTCACCACCTCCTTGACATTGAGGCTGGACTTGGTGCGCACTGTGATCATGTAGCCATCACCGAACCTGCACAGGAACAAGGTACCCCATGAGGACCTGTCCCCTCATCTGCACCATGACCCTATGGAAGTGGATGATGCTCTCAGGTAGGCACTACTGGACACCAGGCCCCTGGCAGGGTGCTTCAGTGACCCCATTCCCTGCCCACCTGTAAAGCAGCTCCCACACAGAGGGCTGGTATCTTGCCACAGATGCCACACTGTTACCCAACCATGGGGATCCAGCACCCTCCTACCCAGCAGCACACACAGGCTGCTGGGTCCCATGCAGGCATACTGGGCTCCTGCCAACCTCTTACCTGTTCTTCAGGTGCTGAATGCTGCCGAGACACTTGAGCCGCCCGTTCACCATGATGGCCAGGCGGGTGCAGAGGGCCTCGCACTCCTCCATGCTGGGGTGACAAGGCAGGGTTCAGCAGGGGTCATGGGAGGACAGTGCCAGGGCTATGGTGGGGGCAGAGGGGGAGCTGGGTCCCCCAGGCCATCACCCAAGTGCTGTGACCCCACCACCAGGGATGAGAGAAAGCAAAAGAGGGTGTCCCAGGCTCCACCTGCTCCTCATGCCCCTACCAAATGCCATTTCCTGGGGATCGGGGAGCCCCCTCCCTCCCACATAGCACCCCAGGTGCTTGAAGGCATCATGGGCACACAATCCCCCTGGACCTGTGAGACGTGAGCACCACGGAGCGACCCGTTTTGATGACATCCAGGATAAGGTTCCAGAGGAAGCGCCGTGCCTTGGGGTCCATCCCTGTGGTTGGCTCATCCTAAGGGACAGACAGCACCCTCAGGCATGTCAGCCCTGGGACGGACTCTGCCACTCCCTTCCTGTCCTGAGTCCAGCTCAGGCCACCATCCCACACTCCAGGAGATGCATGGTGTGTGGTGAAGCCAGGGGTGGGAGGCTCCCACCCGAGGTCACTTTTCCACCCTCAGGGCGCACCAGGAAGATGAAGGCTGGGTATCCAATGAGCGCAATGGCTGTGGACAGCTTCCTCTTGTTGCCCCCACTGTAGGTGCTGGCAGGCTTGTCTGCATACTTGGTCAACTCCAGCTTCTTCAGTGCCCACTTGACCACCTGCAAGGCGGGGGGACTGCTGCCATCCTGCCAAGGCCACGGGGCTGGCAGAGCTGGCAGGAGTTGGCCTCCCCAGCACATCAGCTGCTGAGGGGACTACAAGCCACATGCCAGTCAGGGGAGCCCCACGGCAGCCCCTGGCACAGCCATGAGCACTGGTGGGGACCTGCGAGTGCATGTGCCTGGCCCTGGAAGACCATGTGGGCACACTGCCAGGGCGGCACTGCCACGAAGTCAGCAGCACTGGCTCAGGCTGCTGCTGCTGCCCAGTGACACACCATCCCTGTGGCACAGCACCTGCCCTTGGGTGCTGCCAACTGCTTGCCCAAAGCCCTACCCGCTCCTCATCCTTCCAGGGGATGCCACGTAGGCGGGTGTAGAGCTCCAGGTGCTCCTGGGCTGTTAGCTCATCAAAGAGTGCATCAAACTGGGGGCAGTAGCCCAAGCTCTGCTGGACCTGCAGGAGTTCCTTCAAGATGCTGTGGGAGAGAATGGAGGGGTTGTGGGAAGAAGGAATTCTTTTTGTGAGGACTGCTGCTGAGCCCCCTTTCACACACATTACACTGGAATATCTTCCCCCAGGTAAAATCCCACTGGGCAGCCTCAGCCCAGGGCCACTGTGTCTTGCTCCACATCCCAGGCTGATGGTCACCCAGGAGGACACAAGGCTGCAGAGTCCCATAGGGACACACAAGCTCACAAGCATGCTGCTTTACCCTGGGAGCCCTCCAAGCAGACCCCATCCCATCCCCAGGACAGCAGGCAGTCCCCAGCCCCCCTTACCTGTGTCCGTTAATGAAGGCCTCTCCACCTGTGGTGCTCTCATCCCCTGTCAGCATCTTGAATGTTGTGGTCTTGCCCGCACCGTTGACACCCAGCAGCCCAAAGCACTCCCCAGGGCGCACACCCACACACAGCCGGTCCACAGCCAGGATGCGCCCAATCTTGCGGGACTTGTACACCTGACAAGGAAGGGTATGGGGACTCAGCCCACCAGAACCCACCTGGATCCCCTGCCCTGCCCATATCCCCGGGCTGGGCTGGTCCCAGGTGTCTCCTTGCAGCCTGATGCAGCTCCCACCTTCGTGAGGTTCTCAATCTTTAGCATGTCATTGTCAGCATCGCCACGCAGGACTCTGTGCCTCTCGTTGGCCACGTCAATGTCATCCTCAATGGGTTTGGTGGAGACTGGCAGGCGCCTGTGGGAGGGAGCAGGGGCAGCGAGGAATGTGGGACCAGGAGCTGCATCCCTGACAGGCCTGGGCAGCTCCCACTCAACACCACCAGAAGGGTAGCCTGAAGCTTAAGGGTCCCGACGGCAAAACTTTACCCCACGGCCAGCCCCAACATCCCTGCCCCACGCCACACTCACTGGGGCTTCCGGAAGAAGTTGTACTGGCACATGATAGTGATGAAGAAGCCAACAAAGCCTTCAATTGTCATGGCAACAAGCCCCCGTGTCACGATGTCCCATTCAAAGGGTGATTTCATTTTATCGAACTGCCCTGAGTAGGAGGAAGAGGAGAGAGCAGCTGGGGGACACCTTCCCATGGGGACAGCTTGGTTGTACCTCCTGAGTTGACCCATGACAATAACACCACTCCCAAGCTCCCCCACCACAGCTGTCTGGGCTTGTCACAACATGATTCCCTTTCAGAGCATGGGTGTTGTGGAAATCATCTGACAACTTTTCAACCTCAGTGGATGAATCAACCAGCTGAGAGTGGTATCAGATGGATTTGTCAAATCCCAACCCAAAATTATCCCTCATGATGCCAGCAGCACCTGGGTTATGTACAGAAGCTGCTCAAAAAGCAGAGAGCACGGGAGCTTCTGAGGCCAGGCTGAGGCTGTAAGTGGCAAAAGGTTTGTGTTGGTTGGGCAGCGCAATCCCCAAGAGACCCTGTCTGGAAGGAGAACCCCTGCATCCCTCCTAGCACAGCACAGACCCACCATGGCCCACCACAGCTACACTATGGCCCCACTAAGATTCACCACAGCCTCACCATGGCCCACCACAGGCAGTGTGCAGCAGCAGCAGCAGAACCACACACTCTGCCAGAGCTCACACCCCCCTCTCCCCATCGGGCTGCTATTTGGGATGGCCCAAGGAACCACTTTCAGCAACGCTGGCACCATGCCACAGCTGACCCTCAGCTGTGTCTTTTTCTGTGCCCCATCTAGTCCATACCCCTGACTTTTTGCTCCAGGTTGCTCTGGGCCTCAGGAGCAGGCAGAGAGGATGTGCCAGCATCATGGTCCCTTCCAGCCCCACATGCCCTGGAGCAAGGGAGGGAGAGAACAATAGGCCATACCAATCTTGGCATAGTACTCATTGATGTATTCATTGTAGGCCATCTCCATCAGGCCGTGGCCCAGGTTGTAGTTAGGGAACACAAGGAAGCAGCTCTTCAGGTAGCTGTTCACCACCTTCAAGTCCTGTGGGGAGAGCAGAGAGGACACAACCATCAAACAACCTTGACTGAGTGGTAGGATCAGGATCCCCAAGACCCAGCCCAGTCAGGTCTCATGGCTAATCCTGCTGGAAACAGAGACCTCCTGAGGTCCCTCCCAGCCTGAGCCAACCCACAACCTGATGTCAGCATCTCCCTTTTTGGTGGCCCTTGGCAGAGCTGTGAATCATGTACCTTGTCGTGCTCAAAAAGCTGCAGCAGGAACGTGGCAACAGTGGCTGTGATGCCAATGAAGAGGTTGATGACGATGAGGAAGACGTAAGCAGAGCTGGGCACCTCAAACCAGAAGGAGGCTGGGTACATTATAGGAGTGATGGACCAGCTGGGGAGGTGAGAAGCAGAAGCACACATCAGTATGGCAGGAGAGGGGCCCCCAGCCTCGGGACTGCCCATTTCCAGCCTGCTGTCCCCAGGCTCTCCCACCCCAGCCCTCACAGCCGCTCTCCCACCCCAGCCCTCACAGCCACCCCACCCCAACCAGCTATGGGGGCTTCTGAACATCACAGAATGGTCTGGATTGGAAAGAACCTTTCAAGGTCATCTAATCCAGTCCCCGGCCATGGGCAGGGACACCTTCCACTAATGCTCCAAGCCATTCAACCTGGCCTCAAACATTTCCATGAATGTGGCAGCCACAACTTCTCTGGGCAATCTGTGCCAATGCCTCACCACCCCCATCACAAAAAATTTCTTCTTAATACCTGGTCTAAATGTCTACTTGTTTAATTTAAAACCACCACCCCATAAGACTCTGGAAGCATCCCTAGTGCCTCCTGAGCACCCCCCTCTGAGCAACATACCCATAGAGTAGGAAGAGGGAGAGAACAGCGGGGAAGTTGGTGGGAGAGGTGTATGCTGGGAGGTCAAACACAAACAGGATGATGATGCAGCATGTGGCTGGCACCAGGTAGTTTAGCTGGAGAAGACAGAAACTTCTGTGACTGCCCACTCTCTGGCACAGCCCCAGAAGCTTGACTGGTGGGGCCACATGTCATGCTTACCATGTCCCACATGTAGTTGGCCAACCAGTAGATGACAGGGTCACATCCACTCACAAACTGCAGGTGTTTGGCCTTGGTGGCCTTTTCAGCCACCAGGAATACCACAAAGCTGGCTGGGACGAAGGACATGGCCACAATGATGAAGATGGCGATCACCACATCTGTGCCTTGCAGGCTGGATGGGGAGCAAGGAGAGCAGGGACTTCATCATCCTCATTTGTCTGGGGAGGGGCCCCCCGGTGTGGGACACGAGAGGGCAAGGCACAGGGATTACCATGTCACAGGCACCCTGTCCCCCCCACCATGCAGCCTGTGAAGCAGAAGCCTTGGCCTTCCCCTGCAACCACCAGAAAGAAGCCCCCTACCTCCCACGAGACAGCCACCCTCCCTCAAACCCTCTCCTTGGACCTACAGGTAATCCAGGGACAGGCTGGCGCTCGTTTTGTTCATGGGGTGATTGGTGACTGTGATGCCTGCAACAATGACCAAGAAGAAACATGGAAGCATGAAAACTGGCTCGGGACACAGACCCTTATCCCCAGTCTGCCTGGTCCTGGCTCTGAGTAGGATGGGTTTCCAACCTGAAGCTCAGCAGGAGCTGGCCTCTCTGAAGCAACTCAGCACCTCAAGGCCAAGCCTTCCCTCACTGGAGAGCACCCTTGGACATGTCACAAGCCCAAGCACTTTCAGGCAGCATTTCAGGACATTCCAGCCCAGGCCTGACAAAGAGCTCATTCCAGCTCTCCTATCTCAGAGCTGGGGAGTGTGAACCTCCTGTTCCAGCTGGACACTCGCCTGCTTGGCCCAAGGTGGACACTGTACTTTGGAGCCTGGTTGGACTATGCCCTAATGCTGTTCCTGATGTGCTGCTGCCCTCAAACACCTCCAGATCCTTACCATAGGCAGCAGGGTTGCCCTTGCTTTTGGGCAGGTTGGCTCTCAGGATGGCGTTGTTGAGGGCATTGAGGTAAGTTGGCATGCTGTGGTAGCCCTTGTTGTTGTAAAAGACCTGGAGGAGGAGAGACGAACAGTGGGAGGTGGCAAGTGAGCTGGGCCCAGAGATGTACTGGGAGGGAGGGACAAGATGGGATGGACTGCCAGCCACAGAGCAGGCGTCCTGTGCTCAAGGCTGTGGGGAGAATAGGCCATTGTTGACTGTGCTGAGTCTGACCTGCTGACCACTCCCCCATGGCTGGAGCCTCCCGAAGCACTTGGAGGAGAGCACTGCAGCAGAGCAGTTCCAGGAGTCCCTGCCTGCTCCCTTACCTCACCACCCATTTCCCCTGCCCCGAGGCGTAGTGCTGTCCCACCTGGGCTGTTCTCCGCACAGCAATCTTGCGCACCGTGGCTGGAGCCCTGGCTCCGAAGGAGGCCGGAATGGATTTCTGGACATTGCCAAACGTGAGTGCCCCATACCTGTGGGACAAGGCACCACTGAGAAAGCTGCAACTGCTGTCCCCCACCTCTGGGGCTGGAACCATGCTTGAGCATGTTGCTGACTCCAGCCAGCACTCTGGGGCAGGTGTCCCCAAGCCCCTGATCCTTACCCCCTGCACCTCATGGTGCAGGGCAGACCCTTCCAGCCTCCCCTCTTGCCTGTGCAGCCGGAAGCGGTCCGAGGTGTAGAGCAGATACTCAGAGACATTGCGCCCTGTGATGTCTGTCAGGATGTCCCCTGTCACCACCTTCATCTGCGGGGGATGGCCCCCCACGCCACTAGGGCAAGAGAAGCCGGTCCCCTGCATGGAGCATGTGCACTTGATGGGCTCATGGATGATGCGGGGCAGGGCGGGAGCTGAGGTCACAGTCCCTGAGGAGCAGAAGGGGTGGCTCACAGCCAGGCTCCTGCCTGTCCCAGCTGCTGGGGACAGCATGAGGGTTGGGCAGCTGGCCAAGCAGGGTCCAGGTGAACAAGAGATGGACGTGTGAAAAGCTTTGGGAGGACGCAGATTCAGACATGGGCCATTACTTATAACAGGGACCACATGGAGCAAAGGTGATGCAAGGCTGGCCACAGGGCTCTGTGACTGTGTCACCATCCAAGGGGCTCTACTTGCCAGTAGAGGCAAGGCTGGGGCTTAATGAGGACGGTGTTCCAGGGCCAGAGCCCAACAAAGTTCTGCTGTGTGGGCAGGCCAGACTAACAGGTACTCCCAGGGGTCCCTAGAGCCTCTTCTGTGAAAAGAGTCATCCTCTCCCTGCTGGAGACAAATCCCAGACATAGAACACCCAGCACAGGTGATACCTTTAACAGCGGATAATGTTGTGGAGTTCCAGGCATGGAGTAGGTCCTCATCCACTGAGACTGGGTAGTCAGAGGGAGCTGGGGATGGAGGTGGCGGCACGAAGTTGGAAAGCGGCAGGCCCTGGGTGAAGGAGTCGATGCACATGGCATCGAAGTACTTGGCTGCCAGCATTTTGGACTCATTGCTATTGAGGTTGAGCGTCTGCATGGGCTGGTCCAGTGTGTTGTTGAAGGGTGTCTTGAGCACGCAGGTGGCCCCCACACCAGAGGGCAGATGGAAAGTGTTAACCAGTTGCTGAGGGCTGGCATCAGGGGACAGCCTAATGCTGCAGAGAAAGGAGCCAGTGAGGAGGAGCAAGAAGCAGAAGACACAGATCTCAACACCGTCACCATCTTCTGGGACCTCCCTGAGGCCTTGGCACTTATCATGCGCACATGCAGCCTGTGCCTGACATGACTAAGCTGCTAGTCACAGTGTCAGGGCTGGCACATCTCCCAGAGACACCCTGGTCAGGAGAGAGGCTGCTTTCTGTCAGGGCACATGGCACCAGCCAGGCTCTGCTCCAAACCTGAGTCAGCCCTGGCACTAGGCCTGCTGTGGACTGCCCTCCCCACTTGTACCCCTTGCAGTCCCACTGATGGAGACAGGGATGGGCCTTGGGCATGGGGTGTTGGTCACCAGCGGTGGCAGCTCTCACCGGTACTCACGCCGCTCCTCGTTGGCATAAGGAATGAAGTTGCCCCTGGGCTGAGTGTAGTTGTGGTATTGGGATGGCGAGAGGATGAGAGGTGGTAGGTCACCTGTAGGGACAAGGACAGGAACCTGCTTGTACCCACAGCACCGCTGCACACAGGGAGACTGCCTTGGCCTTGTCCTCCTGCAGCCAGTGGCCACATGGGCCACACTGGGGCAGGTAGAACAGGCCACCCAGCATGCAGGTAGGCAGGTGGCTTGCATGCACCTATTTCGGGCACGGAGAGCGCCACAGTCATGGCCACGCAGACGAAAAAGGCGGGCAGGAGGATCTGCGAGAAGAGGGCCTTGGTGTTGCGCTTGGCGCAGTGGAAGCGTTTGACAATCAGCCCATGGAACTGGCGCAGCTTCAGCCACGAGCCTTCCAGCTTGAAGCTCCCCTGACCTGCTAGGTCACGATCCTCTGCTTCCACCTCTGCTTCTTGCTCTGGGAGGAAGAGGGACATTAGCCCCCTGGCACAGCTGCTCCCACACCCGCCTGGGCTCCCAGGAAGCTGAGCCAGACATCCAGTCCAGCTCAGCCACGTCAAGGGTCAGGGCAGCACCCAACCTCAACTCTGCCACCAAGCCACAGCAGCAGTGCAGTGGGAAGCAAGGCAGCTGGTTGGCCGGTTCCTCTTGGCCCCAAAAGGAAAATTTAGACAATAGTTTTTAAAACACAACCTAAATTGCCGCTTTTTTCTAGGACCCCTCCATTTTCCCATCAGCTCTTCCAGCTGGTGAGGGATCAGCACAGTCAGAAACAGGGGACAAGACACAGGTGGGAGTCCCAGCGAGACAGAGGGAGCTCTGCCACAATACTATCCCAGCTCTGCCTCCCACAGCCCTGGTGGGGGGAAAAGGCACATCCCTCAATTAGTCACAAAAGTTGCTGAGATAACCCAGAACAGAATCTGTGACTACAGCAAAAACCTCGAGGCACCTTCCTGCACCCTCCATATCCAGCAATCCCAGCATCCAGGCAGGAAGAGCCTTGTAACCAGGGCAGGGTATGACAGGTGATGCCACCACCTGGAAGGTGACTCTGTGCCCACGGGCCAAGAGGAGAAACCCAACTGGTGCCAGTGTGGTGAGAGGGCATGTTAGTGGGGCAAGTCTGCAAGGTGGCACTGGAGACCCACAAGAGGCAGAGCCAACACTGGCTGCCCTCGCTGGCTCCATGCCTTGGCACGAGACCCTCATGCACATCCTACCAGCCTGGGGCGCAAACTTGTGAAAAGAGCCCATTCCCAGTCCTCCCACCCAGCCTGTGGCTCTCTGGGTGCTGTGTTGCTGGATGCACCATCAGCCCCCTTCCCATGGGCTCTTGTCCCAGCAGTCACAGCCACCCATCTCAAACACAACCACATACCCCGAGAGACCAGGGCCATCTCTGGCTGCCCTGGACGAACCCTCCATGTCCCAGCTGAGTGTCTCCCCCGGCCCCTGCCGCTGGCCAGGAACCAGTGGCACCAACCTTGCAGACTGACGTTATCGGGGTCCTGCCGGTTATCGAACAGGGGCGCATAATCCCCAAAGAATTCGGAATAAGCCCCACCTTCATCACCACGCACTGAGCCCACCGAGGATGCTGAGCGCAGGGACGCCTGCGACTGTGCCAGCTTGGAGCAGGTCACCAGGTTGCTGAGCTCCACCTCGGGCTTCTCTGGCATGGCTGCTTCAGCCAGGGGTTCCCCGTTGGCTTCGGGCTTTGGGCCCAGCTCAGAGGCAGGTGGATGCAGGGCATCCTTGGACTCCTTCATGTCTGAAAGGAAAAATGTGAGTTGCCACTAGCCATGCTACTCTTCACTGCAGCACGGCACTGACTGGGGATGGATCATACCATACAACCATAGACTGGTTTGGGTTGGAAGGAACCTCATCTCATTCCACACCCCTCCCATGCACAGGGACACCTTTCACTAGACCAGGTTGCTCCAAGCCCCATCCAATCTGATCTTGGACACTTCCACAGATGGAGCAGCCACAGCTCCTCTGCACGACCTGTGCCAGGGCCTCACCACCCTCACAGGGGAGAATTTCCTTCTAACACCTAATCTACACTTCTCTTTTAGTTTAAAGTCATTCCCCCCTTGTCCTAACATTACATGCCTGTATAAGGTCCCTCTCCCTCATTTTTACAAGGTCCCTTTAGGCACTAGATGGTGCCATAAGGTCTCCCTGGAGCCTTCTCTTCTCCATGCGAGCACCCCCAGCTCTCCCAGCCTGGCTCCATGGCAGAGGTGCTCCAGCCCTTGGAACATCACCGTGGTCTCCTCTGGAGACCTGTGCTGAGGACACCAGAGCAGGACACTATTCCAGTGGGAGTAAACCCAGAGTGAAGCAGAGGCTGGCTGCCCTTGGCTGGGATGGGCTCTGCTGGAAACTTCTCCTCCACCTGGGAAAGGAAACTCCTGCAGCCACCAAGCCCAGCAAGATCACACAGCCCCAGCAGCACCTTGTTCCCCACCAGCACCCGTACCCACGTCACTGTTCTCCAGCGATTGGTCCTCCTCAGACACCTTCAGGAAGACCTCCTCCAGTGTGGTGTCCATCAGCCCAAAACTGGTGAGGTCCAGCTCTTCCAGGCTCTGCTCCAAGTGCTGTGGGAGCAAAGTGCTGCATGAGGAGAGCAAATGTCCACAGTGCCACAGCCCCCTTGCCTGCCCACCCTGTCAGCTCCTGTAGGTACCTGGAAGAGCCTCTCAAAGCAGCCCTTCTTGACAGCCTCACTGGGCAGGATGTAGGAGAGCTCTGTGTTGGTGTCTGAGATGAGGAGGCAGGAGGCCACATACTTCTTGATGAACTGGGAGACGCGAGGTTCAGAGCAGGGGCTGACAGAGGAGTGGCCCAGGGGGCTGTGTGGCTGGCCTGGCTCTGGAGCAGAGGGGCAGCACCCATCGGTCACTTCACACCTGGCCTCCCACCAAGACCCACCACATTTCCCCTACTCCCCACTGCCACAGGGGCTTCCCTGTCACCCTGCCTGGCCTGGGGATATGTTCTGTAATGTGGTCCACACTGGACATCTCAGTGGGCAACCCACAGCCTGGAGAGAACCACATGGAGACAAATGCCTCCACGTAGGGTCTGGCCAAGGATCCAGCTCGGAAAAATTAAGGCTGAGCAATGGGACCTCCTACACCCCTGTCCCATCCCCTGTGCCCTCCATGTGGCCTAAAAAGGCTCAGGATGGGAGTTCTTGGGTGTTGACCTCTCGTTCCTTTGCTGGGCTGAAGAAGGGCTGGTGCCATCTACTCCTCTAAACAAAGGGTCCCACTGCCCCCCAGACCTGTGCCGTTCCTGGTGTCCGACTGCTTCTTCACCACTGTCAGCCTGTAGCCATCACCATAGGTGCTCTTGAGGAACAATGGGGAACCACAGCACTTGAGCTTGCCATGGGAAATGATGGCAATGCGGTCCCCCAGCAGGTCAGCCTCATCCATGTGGTGTGTGGAGAGCAAGATGGTCCTCCCTGATGGTGGCACAAAGCCTCAGCAGAGGGGCCAAGGCTGTCACAGAGGAGCATGCCAGGCTCTGTCCAGCTCTGCTCACCTGGCTTGTACTTGAGGATGAGGTCCCAGATGGCCCTTCGGGCATATGGGTCTACGCCAGCTGTGGGCTCATCCAAGATAACAGCCCGCGACCCACCCACGAAGGCAATGGCCACCGACAGCTTTCTCTTCATGCCGCCTGAGAGAGTCTGCACCTGGCAGTGCCTTTTGTTGGAGAGTTCCAGGTCCTCAATCATCCTGGGGACAGGGCAGAAGCACCAGAAATGCTGGGGGGGCTATACTGGTGCCCAGTGCCTGTGGCGAGTACATAATGCCTCTTCCCCACATGGTACCTGGGGCCTTCGGCTGCCGGGACTGCCCAGCTGCAGTCAGGCTTTGAGCATCTTCTGCTCACTTCCACAGCCTGACACCCCAAAGGTGGGAAAACACTTGGTGGAGCTGTTCCATGGGACACCTCTGCCACCAGATCATCCCCCATGGTACAACCAGCAGGAAGGAGACTCACTCATACCAAAGACATGGATGAAGACAAAGAAGCTGTAGAGTGCCTACTTGTCCATCTCCTTGCGGATCTCCTCCTCTGCCATGCTCTTGAGCTGCGAGTAGAACCAGAGGTGCTCCTCCACCGTCAGCCTGTCAAAGAGCACGTTGTGCTGGGGACACATGCCCAGGTTCTTCCGGATCTTGTCCATCTCCGTACGGATGTCATGGCCATAGATGGTAGCAGAGCCCGATGTTGGAGGGAACAAGCCAGTGAGGATGGACCTGGATGAGTGGGTGGAGAAAGGCAACAATATGAGGGAGCTCATATTCCTCAGCCTGGTCCCAATCCCAACCACCACCTCTGGGAGCATCTGCTGAGCCCTAGGCAGAGCAGTATCAGCACAGGGCCATGAGCCTACTGCCTGTCCCATGCCTGTGCCAGCCCCACAACCACACTGCAGCTCTCTGGGCATGGGACCAGCTGCCACAGGGCCCTGCAGGGACATCCCAAAGCCTTTTCCTCACACCCTGCAGCTGGTCAGAGGAACATGGTCTCTGTCCGCCCAGATAGGCACTCACATGGTGGTGGTCTTGCCTGCACCATTGTGCCCCAGGAAGGACACAACCTGGTTCTCGTAGAGGTTGAGGCTCAGCTTGTTTAGTGCCAGCTTCTTATCTGTCTTGTAGACTTTGGTGAGCTTGTCGATGCAGACGACCAAGGGGAGGTGGGTTGGCTCCTCCTCGATGCCCCTCGTCTCCTCTGCTGTGACAGTGGGGTGGTGAGGAGCCAGAGAAGGGCAGGGAAGCCAGGCTTCGAGTGGGGCTCCCGGGGAATGAATCAACCCGCCTCCATCCCATAGTGGCTATGCTGGCTTGTGGTCCTTTCCCCTCTGCTTCTCGCCAGTTTTTCCCCTCCCGTGCCACAGTGGCAGCTTCCAGACAGAACACAATGCTTGGCCCAGTACCGTGCCCTGACAAGAGCACACGGGTCCATGACCAAGGCAAGACCCTGTGGCAGAGCCAAGGACACCCTTGTGCCACCCAGTGTTGCCTCCAGCTGCCCTCACCCAGCCTCCGGCTCTCCATGGCACAGGCCTGATCTTCCTCCATGATGCTTAGCCGGGTGGTGCGTGACCACGGCCAGGTCCATTCCCAGGTCTCCACGCGCCCGTTGCCCAGCCAGTAAGACCTCTGGAAAGGGAAGTACCAGGGCCGTGGCAGGCCGAACATGCCTGCAACCACAGCCCTACGGAGTCAGGGCCAACCCTACACCCAGGGCCATGCAGAAGCTGCTGAGGACTGGGTTAGAGCTTGGTATGGGCATGGGCTTGGGGGTTTCCCCAGGTCAGGTCACCACTGCAGGGTGGGGGCTGTGAGCACTCCAGCCAACTGGGCTCAGGGCAGCTCTGTGGGCTGTGCCAGGAAACAAAGTCCTTTGGGATTTGGGTTGGGTTGGCTCATGCTTCAGCTTTACAATGAAAAAAAAGGGAGCAGCTGAGATGCCTCCACAAGAGGGGATAAGGGGAATTGGTATCCCCGCTGTGGACAACTGGCTTTGCTACAGCTTCCCCCTGAACTGAGACCTCTGGCTGACACCAGCAGATGAGGACATGTGGGCAGGTGTCCCCCAGCAAAGAGGCTCCTGTAAGGTCTCGGGTACCCTCATGCCCCTCTGCCCACACGTACCCGGGTGCACGGCCTCGATGTACCATGTGAGCACCCCGTACACCACAGCATCCACGACCAGCATCATCATGGACAGCAGGAGGTTGAAGTCATCTCCTTCCACGGGTGACTGGCTGAAGGTGTGCCACTGGATACCCACACCAGCCACCTCATACAGAGCAAAGTACTTGGAGCCCAACCCAAAGGCCGTGGTGGACATGAGGGACTGTGAAGAGGCGGAGGGAAAGGAATGGGAGGTCAGCAGGAACTACAGGCCAGGTCCAGAGGAACAGGTTGGGGTTATTTCCTACCCAGTGCTGTCCCACCCAGCCCCCATGGAAATGCTCCTGGCCCTGAGAGACACCATACCTTCTGGAGATACCTCCAAAGCCCCACAGAGAGCTGGCAATGGCTTGTCCAGGGCTTGGTGACAGCTTGGTGGCTTTGTACTGGACATTAGCTGCCCAAGGCAAATATGGGACCAAGCATGTCCCCAGCTGCTGCAGCCAACTCACCGCAATGCACTTCTCAAAGGCTGTGATCTTGTCATGTGCCACCTCCTCCCGGATGGCCACATACATGTAGGGCACATAGCTGAGGAAGTAGATGATGCCGCCACAGGCAGAGGCCAGCTTGGCCTTGGAGTAGAGCACTGACACCAGGAAGCTGCAGAGAGGACAGCATCTCCTTGGAACCCACCCCACCAGGGCTTTCCCCACATCATTTGGTATTGGTGGTGTTGAGGCAATAAATTGGCTCCCCAAATCAGCTGCTTGGAGGGACTTGTGGCCCTCCACCAGCCCTTGCCCACACAGCTCCCAGCACCTTCACTCCATGGCACAAGAACCTGGCACTGCCCATGCCCCTTTACTGCCCAGCACAGACCAGGCAGCTCACCAGAACATGATGGTGGCCACGGCATAGATGGCGAGGAAGAGCCATATGATGAGGACGTCGCTGTGCATCAGGACTTTGCCATACTTGAGAATGGCAGTGAGTGCTGTGACCGAGATGGAGAGCTGGACAAAGCCAGTGATGAACCAAGCCACCCAGTGCACCGCATTGTTCAGGCCCATCATCTTCATCACCTGTGAGGCCAAAACTGCTCAGCGGGGCTGTCCCCAACCCTGTGCATGCCTGCTGCCATTCTCACTGGGCTGGGAGAGCAAGGGGTAGCACCAAGGGAGTTTCCTGGAGTGGGCAGGGAATAGGCAGGACACAGCACGCAGTACTGGGGTGCCAAGGAGCTCAGCTCCCTCTGGCGGTGGGCAGGGCTCTTCTCATGCTGGGGACACTCGAAGGACCAGCTCAGCCTGGGATCTGCACCTGCCCCAGCTCACATAACCCAGAAATACAAGGAAGGTGACCAGGGACACAGCACAGAATGTAAGGCTGATATGCCCACTCCTCCTCAAGAATCTCATCCACCATCCTCACCTCCTTCAGGCGATGCTCCTTCTCTGTCACAATGTGCTGGATCATCATGGCCACTGAGTAGACCCAGGAGATCACCATGCACAGAGGCATCATGTGCTCGATGACAAAGAGAAAGCTGATGGGGTAGAGGAAGAGAGGGGAGAACTGGATGGTGGCACTGCCACAGAAACCTGTGGAGACCCCTGGGGCATGGGGCCTTGAAGGGACTCTCCCACTGCTCAGGGACAACCAGCATCTAACCCAGCATGTCCTTAGTGCCCTAAAAGAACTTCTCCAGTGAGCCCAGAGGACAATTCAGTGTCGTGGCTGGCAGGCCTTTGCAGGCAGGTAGTACCCATGGGCTCAGGCCAGGGTCCTGCCTACCATGGTGTGGATGAGGCCCTCTCCAACCGCCTGCCCAGGAGCATTGGTGACTCTGGGACTTCTACAGGTGCTGCCTCCAGACCACTGTAATCCATAACCATCGACAGACCCATGTGCCATTCCTTTACTTTCCCCTGCCTTCCTGAGCCTGGTACACCAAAGAATTGGACTTAACTGGTTGCTCATCATTCCAGGGTCACCAATCTCTTTCAGGCCCCCAAACTGGTTGCCTTGTCCCAGCTAAAGTATCCTGGCCTGCAAGGTGGAAGGGAGAAGGTCCTGCATGTGAGTGTTACTCACTCATCCCGGGTATAACATGGGTACGGGAACATCTGTACATAGTTTCCAGGCTCCACCACATCGTGGCCAACAAATGTGTTGATGAGGGCACGCTCCATCATGTCTGTGGAAAAGGAGGAGAGGCCAGGCTGAGCGTGCAGGGGCCAGGGCTGTGGGCAACTGTGGCAGGGTGCTGGGGTGCTGACACTTACCCTGGATCCAGACAAAGCCGTAGAGGAAGTAGAAGCGGCCGCCAGTGTTGGGGCCGGGCCGCCAGTATGCCCGTCGGATCTCGTTGGTCTTCTCTGTAAAGCTGGAATTCTGCCGGATCTTGTACATTACGTGGGGGGGCAATGAGCCATCCCTATTGGTCTGGAAGATGACGC
This sequence comes from Pomatostomus ruficeps, assembly GCA_013400735.1. Taxonomy (NCBI): domain Eukaryota; kingdom Metazoa; phylum Chordata; class Aves; order Passeriformes; family Timaliidae; genus Pomatostomus; species Pomatostomus ruficeps. Next base: position 70,951 of record VYZT01036662.1, read on the forward strand.
CTGTGGGCAGCAGAAGAGGCAGGGAGTCCACAGGGGGCAGCCACGTCAGCTGGCCCACAGCGACAGGCAGGGATGGGGAGGGCACTGTAAGGGCTGCCATGGATGAGATGGGTGGCATGGCTGGGGATGTGAGACTCCCATGAAATGCGAGGGCACATAGACAGCAGGCTGTGGCAGTGCAAGAACCAGGACAGCAGCATGGGGCAGAGGATGGGTACCATGAGAAGCTCAGCCCCCTCATCCACCCAACACGTGCATCAAGGGACCTGCATCCTGAAGCCAGTGGCTCCAGAACACAACTGGAGAACAGCAAAGTTTCAAGGACCCCCAAGAAGAGCTGGTTCCCAGGGACATACTGGCAAAGACCGTGACGTTGTCCTGATAGGCCTGGTTCAGCGTGTAGTTGACAATACTCTCCTCATCTGGGAAGCCTTTGAAGATGTCCACACTGACCTAGTGGGAGGAGAATCATAGAATCACTAAGATTGGAAAAGCCCTCTAAGATCATTGAGTCCAGTAACCAAAACACTGTCAAGCTCAGCACTAAACCATGTCCCCAGGTGTCAAATTCACATGCATTTTGAACACTTCCAGGGTTAGTACCACTGTCCTGGGCAGCCTGTTCCAGTGCCTACCACCCTTTCAGTGAAGAAATTTTCCGTAAAATCCAGTCTAAACCTCCACTGGTATAACTTTAGGCTGTGTCCTGTTGTCCTGTCGCTTGTCACCTGGGAGAAATGCTAACCCCCATGTGGCTGCAACATCCTTCTAGGTAATTGTAGAGACTTACTAGATCCCTCCTGAGCCTCTTTTTCTCCAGGCTGAGCTCCCACAGCTCTCTGAGTCCCTCCCCATCAGACTTGTGCTCTAGAACCTTCCCTGGCTCCAATGCCCTTCTCTGGGCATGCTCCAGCAGACCAGTGAGATCCCAAGGCCCCGGATGGGCCTAGTACACAGAGCCTGCACACAGTACAGCATGTGCCACCCAAAGCCAATGGCAGTCCCTTAAGTCAACTGTGTGTGAGCACCTTCACCCTAGACATCTACCCCAAAGCTCTGCACACTGCAGGAGCCACTACCTCCCCCAGGGCTCCTGTCCCATGCCCTTAATAAGGTCTCAGTGGATCTGACCTTTTTAAGCCCAACAGAACCTGGCTGTGGGTGGTTCAATGTTCCCACAGGTGGGCGCCACCTCACCTTGGCCATGAAGCGGACCCAGCCACAGGCAGCATTGTCAATGGTATCCAGCTGCTGGAGCAGGACGCTGGCATTGGGCAGGGAGAAGTTGCCATTGAGAAAGTTGTGGAGAACATCACTGTCTGAGACATTGAGGATCTCTGGGTGTTTGTGGAGGTCAGTGGTCAACTGAGATAGAGAGAAAGACATGGGAGGGAGAAGTTGGGGTATGCCCTGACTCTCAGGTCATTGTCCTCCCCATGGACACAGGTAGGACCCAAAGCTCCTCCTGGGGATGGGGGACAGTGTGCACACTGTGTAGGGATCCAGAGCAGTCTCCACAAGAGCAAGACGGGTACCAGGCAGTACCCTATGAAGAAGTTACAGGGTATCTGGGGGTAGGACACCCCCTTTTCCACTGCCAGGGCAGTAAACCCCAGGCAGGCTCATCCACACCATACTCTCCTACCTGCTGGAGCCACCGGACGCGCCTCTGCAGCCTGCCCTCCTCCAGGTAGGCTCGGATCTCAGGGGAGATGTTCAGCCATGCCTTGGCGTAGTGGGTGACGTTGCCCACGAAGGCGAAGGTCTCATTGGCCTGGGGGCCAGGTGGAAGGTCACAGAGCAGGCAGAGGCAAGGGCTTCCTGCTCTCTGGGATGGCTAGCAGCCATGGAGATACCTGCCCACCTCCCACTGCCTATGGGAGCTGCCTGTGTCTGGCAGTCAACCTCTTCCCTGCTGCACAGCCCATCGGCAGAACAGGACTGGTGGGAGAAGGACAAGGGTCCCAGCCTATGCATCCTCACCTTCAAGATGACCTTGTCGACTTCGGTGCCCACGGGTGCATACAAGATTTTGGGGTTGCTGGTCATCAGATGCACAAGGAGGCCCAAGTTCCGCTGCTCCTTGTTGGTAAAGCCCAGAGAGCTCATGTTGCCCTGCTTCAACGCCTCAGGCTCAATGGTCCTGCAAAGGGAGCTCAGGCTGTCCACTCTGCATCAGGCCCAGCACCTCTTGCTGCAGGCAGCCCCCACCCCTGCCTGTGACAGGCCTTCACACTGACTCCAGTGCCTGCATGGTGCTGCCCAACACAGGGAGCATCTTCGGCTGCAGCACAAGGCTGCAGTACAGCACCCATCCTGCCTGCTCAGCAAGGGGTGACACCCCTGACCTGCACAGGGAGAACCTGGAGCCATCCCCCAGCACTCCTACCGGTTGTTGCCACAGAGGATGGGCTGCAGCCCTGCCCAGAGCTGCACAAATGCTGAGAACTGCCCCTGGGGGTTGTCGCTGCTGGACGGGCCCTCCCTGGTACCCTCCTCCTCCTCTGCTGTGGCATTGCCAGCTGTGGCATTGGCGCCAGCCCAGCTGGTGCTGTTGGCAGTGGGCGGCGGGGCCTTGCTGGCACAGGCTCCCTTGGGCAGCAGCTTGGCCAGCGCTGAGAGGATGTCCACGTCCCGGAGAACCTTCTCCATCTCCACCAGGTCCTCGAGGAGGGCACGGAGGCGGTGCTGGGTAGCCGTGCTGTTCACCTCCTCCAGCTTCAGCTGCAAGGATGAACAGAAAAGGAGTTACTCATTGCTGGGACAACAGGGTCCTGCTTGTCATTAAGAAGGGACCAACAGGGACCTCAAGCTGTAGCAACTCCACTTTCTTGGTTAGAAGGTTGGATCTGTGTCCAGGTAAAGCCCTGGACTCACTGCTGTGCATCTGTGGCTACGAGGCAGTGAGAATGGTGGCAAATGCTGGCAGGGACTTGTGTGAGGACACAAGACATCACTCAAGACAGGAAGGGTGGTCCTCTGTTTCTACAAAGGACATATCGAGTTTGGGTGGGCAAGGAGTGGGACCTCAGAGTCAGCCTTGAGCTGTGCCACCAAGGGCATTGCCAGTCCTGGGGAGAGAGGCCAGCAGGGACACCTTGGAAGATGTTCGGGACATCCAGTCCTATCCAACAGGCAATGTCCAAGTGCTAGAGGGGAAATCATCTGGAATCTTATCATAGAGCTGAGTGGGGGGTGCTCGCATCAGAGAAGGGGGTGACCAGGAGAAGCCAGGTCATGTAACAGATCCCCATCTCAACACAACGTCAGTTGAGTAGAAAACCCTGCCTAAGTCTCATCCCTGCCACCAGCCTGCCCCACCTGCCCAGCTCTCACCCTGCTGACGACCTTGGGGGTATCCAGCTGCTTCTGGAGCTCGGCAGCCAGCTGGGCAAAGCGCTCCTGGCGAGTGGCTCGGCTGCCATTGCAGGCCAGTGCCCGGTATGCTGCCAGCAGTGGCTGCTGCCTGGGGGACACGCGCAGGAGGCGGCGCAGTTCCCCTGTGTTCTGCTTACACGTCAGTTGCTCCAGCACTGGCCCAGTGAAGAGGACACTCTATAGGGCAGGAAGTTGTAGGGACAGTGCTGCAGTGCCCACTCTGGCAGAGCAGCCCAGGTTCCCCGACAAGGTGCTCACCTCCATCTCGGTCACGAAGGCCTGGGGACTATCAGAGATGGCAGGTGCCACAGCAGTGCTGGTGAGGCCCAGAGCTTGGGAGAGCATGTGGAGCAGTGCTGGCCGGTGTGGGGCTCCCACTGGGTCCCACAGTACCCTGTGAACCAGCCCTTTCTGCAGGCTCCTCCAGCCACTGGGGAGGCTCTTCTACAAAGAACAGAGGTGGCTGGTGGGATGGGGTCTCCCGCCAGGTCCCTCTCCTTGTGTGTCCCCAAGCATACGTGAACAGCCTCACAGCAGCCATGGTCTCCATGGGGTGGGGAAGAAAAGGGATGTGCAGATGCAGGGAGCACGGTTCCCCCACGTGCCAGATGCAAGGGGGGAACAATCTCCCCTGCTCCCTCAACTGCCACCACCCAGCAGCACCAACCCCCACTGCAATGGTAAACCCAGGCACAGGCACTGGTCTCTCATAACACTGGGGGAACTGGTGGCCGCACCAGGATGGACCCCAGCCATTCCTGCTGCTGCTCTGCCCCCTTGACAATATTCTGTCACGGACCCTCTACTGGGACACACACCCCAAGATAACCTGGGGTTGGATATGGAGGGGACAAGAGGGTGGGCTCTATCCTACTATGTCCCCTGCATGCAGCACCGCTCCTCACCTCCAGCTGTGTCATCTTCTTGCTGGGGCCAAACCCATCCCACAGGTCTTGCTCATGGGTCTCATCAGGTACCAAAGGAAATGAATCAAAAAACTGGTGGTACACCTGCACCGAGATGAGAGCAGGACTGCCAGGTGTGCCAGAAGTGGAGCACCAATGCTGCACCTGCTTGCCCAGCAAGGCCCTGGCATGGGGTGGCAGGGTGGGATAAATCCCAGCTGGGTGTCATTCACAGGGCAGCAAAGACCCCTGCAAAGCCCAGAGGACACCCACCTCCTGCAGGTCAATGCTGGAGCCCAAGAGCAGCTCAGCCGTGCTGTTGGGGAGGGACAGGTTCTGTATCAGGAAGCGCCGCAGCTCACCCTGGTCTTTGGCCGCCCACGCCAGTGTGAAGCCAGACCCTGCCAAGGATCAAGGTGGGGGGGTCAGAGCAGCCTACCAGCATCAGGGACACAGCATGGTCCCAGAGCTGGCCCTGCCTGATGCAGTGATGTGGGACGGTGACAGGGCACTGCCACACACCATCACTTTGCTGGGTGCCAGGCAAGTTGGCGCTCTCTGTCCCTGCTCGCACAGGCAGCAGGGGCAGGCAGAGCACAACCCACCTGCTCGGCTGCTGAAGTGGGTCTCCATGGAGCTGGGCTCGGGGCTGCTGAGGGCCTCCAGGTGCCGACGCAGAGACTCCAGCTCCTCTTCCAGTCCTGGGTGCTGCGGGTCGAAGAGGCTGCTTTGCTCTACTGCCTCGCTGAGGTGTTCCAGGATCTGTGTCACCCTGTGAGAGCCCAGCACCGCCCTGGCTTCAGGGACAGAGGGATGGGGACACCATCCCCAGAGCTCTGGGGGAAAGAGACCCTCAGGTACAGGGGACAGCAGTCCTGTCTGAAACGGGACACCACTGCCCTTGCCTGTGCACTGAATTCAGTGTGCCAGGGTTCAGAGGAGAGCCCCAGCACCTCAAGGTGTCTCCAAGGGCCAGCTCTATCCTCCTCCCAGCACCGAACACCTGGGAGCCCACAGCAGAACAGGCTGAGGTATCCCCTGCACCCTGAGGACACGGTGGTCTGCACCCAAGTACTTTGGGGGATGTCAGCTTCTGCCTCAGCCCCAGGATGGCAGTGCCAGTGTGGAAAGAGGCAGGCTCTGTGCGGGAGCATGCGAGGTGGGAGAGGAAGTGCATGGTGAGGGCAGGACTCACGTGGAGTTGGAGTACTGCAGGAAGCCAAACTCGTCACGCTGGCCATCGGGGCACAGGGACTGCATGACCGGCAGGATCCCGGCTGATGTGAGTGGGGCCGCCGTGTAGAAAGCTGGAGCCAGCAAGAGTGCAGAAGAGGCCAACAAAAGTGCGGGGAGGAGAGGCAAAGAGGCAGGGAGAGGGAAGGGACCACCAGAGAAACAGACACTCAGTTCAGAAAAGCACGCACTGGGGTCTGTGAGCCCATGGGAGGCTGGTGGCCATGGTCAGAAGTCAGCAGCTTTCCCACCAGGTCTGTCCTTACTGGTGACTCTGCCGGGTTGCAGGCACCTCCAGCACCCCTGGCTCCAGCCCTCTTGTCCCCACCCACTCTTCCCTGGGTGATGGGTCCTTTGAGCCCCATGACGATGCCAATTTCTGCCGCTTGCCCCCAAGATGGCCACCAACCTCCTCCAGGCTCCTCCTGTTAGTAGCCTCAGAGGCAATGGCGGATCTTCAAAGGAAAAGGAGGAAGAATACAATTGGGAAAAGAGAGTTGTCCCCTGTAGCTCCCAGAGCCCCCAGCCTTGCCCCTACCTGGTTGCCCCAACATGAGGCACCTGGAGGCGGGTGGAAATAAAGACACAGAGCGGGGAGATGGAAGAAACAAGAAACAGTGAAGGACTGGCAAACCTTCCCCTCTCCACTGGCACTGAGCCATCATCCCTGCTGGCACCCTCCCATGTCGTTCCCTGGGGCAGGGCAAACACAGAATGCCACTGCCTGATGGTGACCACAGGTTGTCACTGGGCAGTGCCAGGCAGGGACCCTGCTCTCGCCACCCAGCCGATGACCCTGTGGTTAAAGACAGGTCAGTGCTGTTAGCACGGCCACAATCGGTGGGGACTGATGAAGATGGGCTTCTGGCAAGAACAAGGGACAGGTGTAGCATGGAATGGGCCAGCAGCCTGCTGGGGTGGTGGGACCCGCACTGGTGGTCAAGCCACGGTTTGGTGACAAAGTCAGTGCATGGCATCTTGCTGGCCTCGAGGCTCTTCTAGTGCCACATCCCAGCTTGTCTGAGCCATGACATGCCAGTACAGGGACCTGGTGGTGGTGCCAGGGTGGGAGCCAGCCACAACCCCCTGGTGGTTGGACAAGACTGGGTCACCACAGGACACCACATAAGTGACAGGACCCAGTAGGCTTTGCCCCAGGAGGGAGGCAAGAAGAAGGGGTAAGACAAGCCTCCACCTGGCCTGGAGAGCCCTAGGCAGCCCAGGAGGCCAGGGACATGGCCCCCAGTGTCCCCAGCACCTGGGGAACCCTGTACCATCAACCAAGGGGAGACACCATCATGGCTGGTCAGTCCCCAGGGAGGAGCAGATAGGGGCCATACTGTGCTGCCCAAGCTCATCTTCACCAGCTGTGGAGGGAGGCAAGGGGGTTACAGAGACATGGATTAGGCCAGAGAGAGTTGATCCAAACCAGGCTCTTTCTCCCCAGACTATGAGGCCGACACTGGCAAGGGAATGGGAGGAGGCACCCACCCGTCCCACCAACTTACAGACTGGCACATGCAGTTGAGGCATGAAGGACAGGCGGGCAAGGGAGATGGTGAGAAAGAAAAAGAAAACATGAGCAAAAAAGAATGAAAAACCAAACCAAAAACCAAACAACACAGAGCGCACGTCAGCACCAGGGCAGGAACCCCGGCAGTGCCTGCCGCAGCCGGACTGCACTGGCAGCTGGGATCTCCCTCGCCGGCACACACTGAAACACAGGCTCAAACCATCAGTATGTGGGGTCACCACCAGTGTCCAGCATCTCCCCTGGCCCTGCTGTGTCACCTGTGCCAGGGCAATCATCAAGGTGGGCATCCACAGGCCCTTGCTAGCTGGCAGGTCCACTCTGCTGCCTCCTCTCAGCAGCACAGCCTGTGGGCACCAGAGCCCAGGCCAAAGCTCCAGCTGGAATTCTCCCTGAGCCCCCGACTCCAGTCCCATCAATTTATCATCCTGCCAGGCCTCTGAGCCCCCCAGGGCCAGGGCCAAGTCTTCCTGTAGGTCACTTTCCCCCCCAATGAGGAGCCCTTCCCAGAGCCACTCCAGCTGACCCTTGAGAACTCGGGGGGACTGTGGCTGTTCTGGTACCATCCAGCTCACCCTTCCCCATGCAAAATGTCTGTGCTGATGACAGTCACAGGCTGGTTGGTACTGCCACCCCCAGGGGAGCCTCCCTGGGCTGAGACATACTCTGCTACTTCCACTCACCATCCACTCACTGCCCCACCAGTCCTTGGCCATAGCCCCTGCCCAGCGTAATGTCCCCCAAAAGGCCTCTCTAGGCTCCCCCTGCCCCCAGGCTGGAGCACCTCCCCACAGCCTCACGGTGCCCCCAAGTGTGGGAGTGCCCCAAGAACTGCCTTGCTGGGACTCACCTTCCTTCACAGGGATGGTCGGCTTCTTCTGACGCAGTCCCAGAAGGATGAAGAATAGCACCAGGGGGATGAAAATCTCGAAGGCCAGCACCCACTGGGGATGACACAGAGCAGAGGGAATGTGATGCTTAGGGACAGAACCCAGTCACCAGGGAGAAGCATGGGCAGTACAGGGGTCCCCAGGCACTGGTGCAGTGCAGCATTTTGTCCACATATTGCAGATGGCTGGTGGCTCTGACACAGCTCAGCCAGGGAGAAATAGGTTCCTGGGCATCCCACAACCTCCTGCCTGCACCCTGCCTGCTACACTCTGTCCAGAGCACTATAGGACAGGGCAGGGTACATAGAGGAGATGGATCCACCCTCCAGCAGTGCAAACAGTGCTGGGACTTGAACCCAGCCTTGATGATCCACCACAGCTGGGGTTGTCCAGGGAGAAGACCTGAAGTCCTGAAGGCTAGTGCCCTCACAGCCTGGAGCAGCATGATGTCCCCTTGTCACCTGTGCCACTGTTGGATCTCACGAGGTCCAATAGCTGAGTCTAATAGCAGAGGGTAGACTTTCCGTTCAGCCAGGCCCTGGCACCAGCTCCAGGTGCAACTGGGCCATCCTGGCACTCCTTCCATGCCCTCCCAAAAGGCTCTGGCTGCAAGGGAATTCCACTAGCAGCATATGGTAAAGAACAGCAAATCCCCAGGAATTCCTGGCCACAGTGGCTCAGAAGTCCAGGCTAGAGGCTCCATACCCAGAGGCCCTGGGGATAGACATCAGCATCTCCAGTCATGGGTAGAAGCAGGCATTCGGCACATTGCCAGCACAGCTGCTGTCACTTTGCACTGAGTGCCAGACACATCATGGAGCCACTGCCCAGCAGCAGGGAACCACTGCAGGTTCGGAAACTGAGGCACAGAGTGAGGCGATCCAACTTCGGCTCACTCCAGCACCGAATCAGACCCAAGGCAGCTGCTGAGACCCTGAAACCTGCTGCCACCATGGGCAGGGCAGGGCCCAGCTCCACTGCTCGCTCCACCACCCACATTGGGCTCCCATAAGTGACCAGAGCCAAGAGGCAAGCCATGGGGTAGGAAGAATGGGCTTTAACATGGCAACACCTGCCTGGAAGGATGCAGCTGCCAATAGGGGACAGGGTCAGGGTCTCCTGTCTCCAACATCACCTCTCTGCTGCCTCACTCAGGGGCTGCCAACACTCTGTCAAGAAAGTCAGAGGAGGCCCAAATGGCAGTGAGCAGAGTGACCCCTGAACCTGGGTCCCTGCCAGCAAACGGCCACAGTGCTACTGCTGTTGGATGAGCATGACTTCACCCATGGGTGCTGCCCATGCTGCCTTTGCCATGTCAGAGTTCCTGATTTTGGAGAAGGCAGAGACCAGAGGAAGAAGGGCTGGAGGGGATGGAAAATGGCCGAGGAGCAGTGCCAGAGAATCCTCACCTTTCTGATACCACCAGTCCCAGGAACAGTCCCTGGTGTCACTGTTCCTGCACAAGGCAGGATAGCAGGGGACACTCTGGCACACACTGCTGTCACGTGGCCCCTACCCTGCCCCACCCCCTGCCTGTTTACCAGACACACAACGGGGCCTCTGTGCCTGGTCACCAGGGGGACCATTCCCACACACCCACGCTGGGCTGTACCAGGCTCGTGTGGGTCCTTGGTGGCAACAGCTTGTTGAAACCTGCTTGTTGTTATTTATTTTTTTGACAGGGGTCATTGACTTTTGCTCATCTCCATCCGCAGAGATGTCCCTTGTCCCCAGCCCCTTCCACACTGCCACACACCCTGTCACAGCAGGCTGTCCCACATCTTTGGCACCCAGTGACAGGGTGATGGGCAGACATGGTAGTAAATGGCTGTTTACCAGTGTGCACCTCCTGCCACCTGGTCCCCAAGGCTGTCCCCATAGGAACTTCCCACAGGTGGGGAAGCCAGGGCTGCTCCACATTCACACTGGAACAGGGGCACTGGCATGCAGCAGGGCTCAAGGGAGCCTCAGCCTTCCAGAGAGGCACTGAGGGTGGAACACCAGCACAGCCTGGGGATGGTGGGGTCACTGCCCACAGGTGCAAGACACTGGGGGACATTTTGGGATTGTGTGAGGAAGCAAGGAGGAAAGGCCGGGATGCAAGCAGCTGAGAAGGAAATGTTCCCCAGAAGGTAGGAGACAACCAAGGACAGAAGAGAGTGGTCCCTACCAGTAGCTGGCCATTACTGCACCAACTACTCTGCCCTGCCCTCTCACCAATACCCTGCCTTCCTCCTCTCTTGACAAGGGCATGGGTGGAGGAGTGAGGGTGGGACACTGGTGCCAGGAGCCCTTGTAGCAGGTGACAGTGGCTGTGGGGGCCAGGGACAGCTCCTGGGTGGTGACATTCCACATTCCCTGCCACATATTCATCTCAGCCTGGTTGAATGTGAGCGGGATGAGGTCATAGGTGCTGTCCAGGTTTGCACAAGTGCTGGGTGTCCACCTGCCACCCTACATACAATGGGGAAACCTGTCCCACGTTTGGCCCTGCCCATGGCTGGAGGCAGAGGTGGAAGGGTCCTGCCCAGTTCCCCCAGCAGGGAGGCAGAGCTGGGTGGGTGCCACAGCAGGGTGCTGGCCCCTGGCAGGGGGACATGTCTCTCCCAGAGCATTGGGACAGTGATTCAATGCTTGTGCCCATCCTCTGCCACACTGTCAGATGGGAGCAAGAGGCTGCGAGGAGGCTGAGCAGAAGGCAGCAGTGTCTGCTGCGACACACAGTTCCCACAGCCAGGTCAAAAGGCCAGACAAGCACCACAGGACAGCAGTGCAAACAGAGCAGAGCAAACAGCCCAGCCTGGCAAATGGTGCCACCACACCCACCCTCCAGGCAGCACTGGGACAACTGGGAGATGTGCTGGAGCCAGGGTCAGCATGGACATGGGTGTCAGGTCATGGACAACTGCACAACTCCACTGGTGTCCCCAGGATGTGGCAGCACTCACATGCCAGTAGCCCAGGGGGCAGTTCTTGTGGGGACAGCCAGGCCAGGCAGAGGCAGCTCTTCCTGTCCATCACTGCCATCCAGAAGTCCGCACAGGTCCCTTCTGCATGCCCCTAGCAATGCCTCCACACAGCCACAGCCTCCAGCAAGCATGGCGTGGGAGAAAGGCAGCCAGGGACTGGGCACCCTCATCCTAAGACTCTCAAGCTGGCAACTCCAGTGACACCCCTGCACCCCAAACCTGCCATGTCAGCCCCCCTCTCCCATAGCCTGGCACCTGCAAGGGGGTTTATTGGCTCCAACACAGGTGAAGCAGCATCACACACAGCATCCAAAATCCCCACACGTACTCCCCAGAGAAAAGAGCAGGGTCTGCCTCTGCTCCTCTTGGGAGGAAGGAGCTGCTGTTTACTCCCTGCCAGCCTCTCTGCCCATACCAGTGCTGCCCACGGTGCCAGGAAGAACTGGCAACAGGTGCTGGCCTGCAGGAGCCCTGAGGGATGGGGCTCTCAGCTCCTGCAGGATCCAACTTTTACAATAGCATTTTAAGGCTGCAGAAATACCTTTAAATTTTCATGTCTCCAAACTTTGATCACTGTTAAATGCCCACTTTTGCCCACAGCCTGAAAGCACAGGCAGGTAATGCCACGGTCACCAGGAAAGATGAGCACGAGAGCTCTGGGGCAAAATAGGCCCAAAAATGCATGAGGCTGTGCCAAACCCCCAGCTCCAGTGGGGACCTGACCATAGACACCCACTGATAGTCACCACTCAGGTGTGGGCCTGAGAGGCTTCCTCAAGGTCACCTGCCCCATGGGGACAGACAAGACCAGGTCCAGGGGCTGCCAATTCCCATCTTGTCAACACCTGGCCGCCCTCACCCTTGCCTCTGGTCACTGCCAGTTATGTCCATCACCTCCTGTCCCACCACCCCCTGCCTCCAGCATGGGCACATCCCCACCCCTGACAGCCCTGGCATGGCAGTCTGGGGTCCTGCCTTGGAAAGGGTGGAGCAGGAAAAATCTGGCTGGGGTTTGTCAACAACTCTCCTGAACTGAGGACCCAGGAACACCCACCACAGTTCTCCCCATCCCTGCAGTGTCAGCCAGGCACCTGCATGCTGGGCCAAGTGGGCACGTCATCATCAGTGCCCCTGTCCCAGGGCCACACAGCACTGGGACATGGCCACCCTCCCACTGGCACAAGATGCCTGACCCGAGCACAGAGTCATGCCAGCAGCCAGTGTGGAGGAAGATGCTCTGCAACAGGTGTCCCCCAGCTGCCCTGCCAGCAGGGATTCACAGGGCCAGCACACTCCTGCCAAACCTGTGCTTCCCCTCCCCACACCTGCTGCAAACAACGAGGGCGCAAAGAGCACTCAGAGCCAGGGCAGCACCTAAACGATTGCTGCTGCAGGATCTGGTATCAGCATCCTCCCAGCCCCGGCAGCAGGAGCTGGCAGTGCCACAGACACAGGGTCCTAGGGACACTGCACCCCAGCAGAGGCACTGTTACAGGCCACCAGCACCCCAAATTTCAGCCTTTCTTTTTCTGGCAGCATCAGTTTCCCCCCACGAGCCAGGGGGAAGGGATAGATCTGCCAGCTCCTGTGTGGAGAGTTTTCCGTCTTCAGGACAAAGAGCAGAAGACACAGATCCTGCACAGGGAAGAACAGCCATGCTGCTGTCAGCTCTCCCTATACCCCTGCCACAGGGAGCCCCACCAATGTATTGCAGCATCAAAACAGCACAGAAGCGCCCACCATTCCCCCAAAAGAGCCTGGACCTGCCCACCAACCCTTCTCCAGGACCAAGCAAACTGGAAGCACACTTCCATCACTGGGAGCTTCAACTGTGGCTGCCTGCCTATCCCAAAGGCACAGTCACAAAGAACCCCAGGGCAGGTGGGTGAACACCCTGAACTGTGCCTGTGGTAACTTTTGAGAGAGCACCTTCTAATTTTACATCCAGCACAGGTTTAAACCAGACACCAAAGTCATGGGAGAGCCCATCCTTTAACAATTCCTGTCCCAGCAGATTCAAGGCACAGCCAGGGGACCCCACAGCCCAGGCTTCACTCCACTGAGAAGCACCGATGCTGTTCTGCTCAGACCTTCATCATCCCAGGGTTCCTGACTAAATTTTTGCTCTGGGAAGAATAAAATCGGGGCCAAACCCCACAGCAGCCCCTGGAAGAGCTCAGCCACACTAGGCAAGGTCCAAAGCCCCCATGGGCTCGGCACAAGGCCTTACAGAAGTGCCACAGGACAGTGCCCAGCCATCCCCCTGCCCATGCTGGTAAGTGGCCTGGCCAAGCCCTCACCAAGTGCCTATGAACAAAGTCTGTCCCAAAACCATGGCTGTACCCTACTGCAATCCTGCTCCTGAACAGCCCCTGCTGTCAGGGACAATGGGGACTCCCCCAGGCCACCAGCATTCATGGGCAGAACACCGAACTGCTCCAGCTCTCAAGTCCCAGCCCAGAGTCCTCAATCAAACCTGGGGTCTCTGCTTCCCACCCCATCCTGCAGCACTGGGTTTGCTGCTCCACCTATTGGCAGGAGGGAAGTGCATGGTGGCAAGAACCGACCCCAGGGGAGCACCTGCAGCACCAGGTTGTGCCAAAAGGCAGCTACTGGTGCTCACACTCCATCTCTGAGGCTGGGAGAAGCCCAGCAACCCCCAAATCTGCCTGCTCCTGGGTGAACACCCAGCAGGAGAATGGGCTAGTGCATCCTCCCTTCCCTGCTCCAATCCCCCCGCCTCTGGCTGCTGCAGTAAGATCACCCCAAGTGGGAGCTGGTTTCTCTCAGTGAAACATCCATCTGCGGCCACTGCCAGGGCAGATCTGCACTGGGGAACCCACTGCTGAATGCCAGGTGCAGCCACCACACAGGGCCTGGCTCTGCCCTGGCCAGCCTGCACTGGCAGCTCAGTCCTGCACTGCTTGGAGAGGGCAGAGTTCCCCTGGGAGCAGGCAGGATGATGGTCCCTGCGCAGACCAGGGACACCAAGTGTCTCTGGGATTCACATACAGCAGTAACACAAAGAAGGAGGTGACATACAGAGGGCATGCACATCCTCAGGGCACAGCTGTCCCAGGGACTGCACCAAATACATCCATGAGCACCTGCGGCACTGGGGACCAGTTCTCATCCTGGCACACACAGCTGGTCCCCTGCACACGCCATGCACACATGGCATCACTGGGTTGGGCAAGGAGGGGCTGCTCCTTACCCTGCCACCCTGTCTGCAGCAGAGGAACTCCAGTAACAGTGCATAAACATGGAGGTGACAGGGCCTGGGCTCCTCATCCTCTTCCTCCAGTCACAGCTTCCTGCACTGCACCTCCATGCTGCCCATGGGGCTGGTGAGGAGGGTCACAGAGAAATGGGTCCCCAAAAGCTGTGTGCACCCCAACTCTGTAACCCAATGGTCATGGCAATCAGGGCTAGGTCAGCCGGCATGTGCTAGGGCTCAGCTGTGCCAGGCCATTCATCCTTGCGGGCCGGGTTCCGGGGCAGCCCCTGCTATGGCCACGAAGCTCTGCTCAGGGTAAAGAGCAGAGATGACTCAGCCAAAGAGCATCATCCCCCTCATCCATTTTGGGGGCACTGGGGCTGCCCGTTCAGGGAAACCTGCCTGCAGCACCAGGCCCGGCCCTGCTCCTGTCACAGGGGCCTATGCTGCTCCGGCCGCCGGGACACGGGTCTGGTGCCGGTGAGGAACAGCAGGATCGGGCCTGCGGGATATTTGGGAGGAGAAGAGAAAAGCGATGCCAGCTTGCGAGCAGCAGCTCGCTCGCTCCCCTCCCCCAGCCGCTATAAATAACCGGCTCCCTCGGGCCGCGCACCCACCCCCTGCCCACAGCCGCGGGGTCCCTCGGCCCGTGGCTCCCTCGGGGGGCTGATGGGTGACCCCACACAGGGAGCCTGTGACAGGGTGACAGCGGCCCCGAGGCCCCAGCACGGTCGATGCCATCTTGCCCCTTCTGCCAGCCAGGGAGGGACACACACCAGCCCCCTGGTCCCCAACCCCACGAAGCGCAGCTCTTCTCCAGCCCACGGAAGACATGCGGCTCCGACCCATATATGGGCTGAGATCCTATTTATACCCAGCGAGTACCGGGGCTCGGGGACCGATCCCACCCGGGAGGGCGATATCCAGCCCCAGCCCTGGGTTCTTCCTGCAGCGCTCGGGCCCGGGCCCGGGCGGCCGCACGGACATGACAGCGGAACGGGAGAGCCCCAGCTGTTGCTGCCACATGGGGGGCACGCCCGGCCCGAGGATTCGTGCACGGGCGGCCCGAAGCGGACAGACACTGCCGAGCCGAGGGACTGGGGACACCCCCCGGCACCCCTTCCGCGCGGGGCCCGGCCTCGCCCCACGGGGCCGTGGGGCTCCCCCCTGTCCCCGCTCACCGGGCTGCGCCGCTTCAGTGTCACGTTCTTCCAGAGCAGAAGATGGAGCTGATGCAGGAACCCCATGGTCGGGTCGGGCCGGCCCCGTCGAAGGGCCGCGCCGCGCTCAGCTCCGCGGTCACCCGCCACCCACCGCCATCCCCCCCAGTCGCCGATTACTGCTTGCCGTGGGTTGCGAGGAAGCGGAGCGGCCTCGGCCCAGGCCTGGCCTGGCACCGCCGCGCCCGCCCCGACCCTGCGCAGCACCAGCACCACCCCCGGCCTGCGGCGGCCGCCCCTTAAAGGAACCGCCGGACCCGCAAGCTCCGCCCGCACGGGGGTCGCGGTACAGCGCGGGCTGGGCCCGGGTCATGCCGGCAATGGTGGCCCCGGTGCGGCCTGTCCGGAGTGGGGCTGCTGCCCAAGGAGCCGAGGATCCCTCGCTCCCCTCGAACAGCCTCCCTAGCCACCCTCCCGCCCCGCAGCCAGACACTGGTCACCTCCGCACCTCTGCCCCTCGTGCTCCCCCTAGGACAGGATGGACTTGCCCGCGGCTGCAGGGTCTGTATGCCAGGGTGCCACGGCTGTCCCTGCTCTTGGATGCTGCCCACCTTGCTCCTGCCTGACCTTTCCCACGGACATGTGCTGGGGCGTCCACGGGTGTTTTTGGAGGGACCAACCTGCTGCCACATCTGTGCCCCGTCAGCTCTGAACCCAGGGCGGGGAAGGATACCCCCAGCAGCAGTAAGGACTGAATCAGGCCAGCTCTGCTCCTCCATCCTGTCCACCCTTCCTTCCTTCCTTCCTTCCTTGCTTCCATCCATTCCCTCGTCCTTCTTTCCCTCCCTCTCTCCCTCCTTCCCTCCCTTTTCCTGTCCTTCTGTTTCTCTCCATTTCCCACCTGTCCCTCCCTCTTCTTGCTCTCCACAGCCTCCTCTCCCCCTTCCCTCTCCTTTCCTCCTGCTCTCTGTAACCATCTCACTTTCCATGCTGCTTCCTGGGCCAAGTGTAGCTGGGAGCAGTGGATCCCTCTTTGGCTGCCCCAGTCTCAGTGGTGCTGCCAAGGGTGCCTGTGCTCAGGGCAGGCCCTTTGGCAGCTGCCTAGGGCTAACAAAAGCTCCCCTTGTCCAACACAAAGCAGCATTATTTCCCAAACTTCTGGGCAAAACACTCTGCTGAGGTCCAGGAGGACAAAGGATGCCTGGTGATGTAGTGGTGGAGAGGCACTGTGTGCCCAGCACCGTGTTCTGGGGAGGGTGACTGGTTTGGGAGGGTTGCTGGGTGCGTGGGCAGGGCTACGGGCAGCAGAGTTGCCCAGAATTTGAGGGATCTGGGCTTTTACTAGGTTCCTGGGGAAGGAGGGATGCAAGTCACCCTTGGCTCCCCACAAAGAATTGTGTGTGGTTTGCCTCCAGCCCACACAAGAAGCACCTCAAAACCCCTATCCTGCAGCAGAGTGGGTCCCCATCTTGGAGGGGTACAGTGGAGAGACCTATGGGTGGGACAAAGCACTGACCTGGGTCTCATTCTCCTTCCCTCCTGCTGCTCCTGTGTGGGTCTTGGGGAGCTTCACAGTTGCTCTTCTGTTTGGCACGGCCTCAGAATCCCTGAGAAGCCAGCAAGGGACAGACCCAGCAGTGTACCAGGGGGCAGCACAGCCCCAGGGACATGGTAGCACATCTCCTCCAAGGACCCAGGACCTGAAGCCCAAGGACCCAGTGGCCCATCCCACTTTTTAGCCCTCCATGGGCTAAAAGCTCCAAAGACCCTGTGGCCCATTTCCTCCATGGACCGAGGGTCCTGAAGACTTGGGGACGTGGAGCCCTGAGCACCTCTCAGGGGACTTCCTTGTGGGGTGGCCAAGCTCCTCTCTCTGTGTGAAGTCATCTGCAGATGGCAGTACCCCCACACATACGTCTCCCTGCACTGTTATGACCAGCGTTCCCCACGGTCCCATGGCCTGGACCCTGGCCTTGATCTCTGCCCAGACCATCCAGGCAGAGATGCTGGCCCTGGCTCCCTGTCTGGCTCAGAGCCATGTCCCTTGGGCCACAGGGTCAGAGTATTTGGATCCACTGTCTGCAAGTCCTCCCAAGGCATTGTCCCTGCACCCAGGGTGTCCTGGGGCAGCACCCACACATGACAGCTATTAAGTACCAGGGAAAAACTCCCTGCTGCTCTACCAGCCATCCTGAATACCCTATGGAAATGCTGTCCCCAGTGCTGTCCTCCATGGAGGGGAATGGCCCCAGCCCATGTGGCCCTGGGCCCTCGAGCTATGGGACAGCAGCAGGATGATGCTGAATGCTCCAGCTAGGCAGGGACTACTGCCCACAGCCAGAAGGGCTAGTGCATGCAAGGCTGGGAATGGTGCCCATGGACTGTGGTATCTGGGCTCTCAATCATGCAGGGGAAGAAATGCAGAAAAGGAGTGATAAAAGATGACAGGAAAGGGACATGGCTGAAGAAGAAGGAACACCCTCCCTTGGGGCTGCAGTTGGCCTCTGAGGGCTCCTGGGGTGTCACTGAAGCCACAGAGACCTGCTACACCCTGGCAGGGTGGCATGGCATTGTGCCCAACAGGGACCCCAAGAGGCTGGCAGCCAGCAGGAATGAGGGTGCAGATCCTAGGGACACTGGAGCAGCCTGAGAACCCCCAGGGGGCAGTTTGGAGTGTTCTCAGCTCTGTGTGTGCCAAGGCATACGGCATACCCTTGTCAGCTTCAGGAACAGTGCTGCACACCTCGTTGCTCCCCTCCTTGCTTCTGTCTCAGTTTCCCCATCTCATTTTGCCTGTCAGGGCTTTCTTGGAGACTTGGGTCCTGAACAGCAATGCCAGCAAATGACACAACTGAGCCAGACTGGGAACAGGGCAGAACAGGGGCAGGGGCAGAGGAGGCAGATATCTGTGCACACACAGCTGAGGCTCACAAGTGCCCACTTCCCCTTTTGGCAGGAAACATCCCGGACAAGACAGTGCCCGGGGCTCCGTGGCACTTCAGGGCTGTTAGTTTATGGTTTCAGGATGAGTCAGTGGGAGTTGGTATCCTGTTTGCAACCAAGCTGTGGGTGGCAGATGGGTGGCACCTTGTCAAGGCTGAGGGCACCTACCCTGCCATAGGGCACCCACCTCGTTCTGGGCCATGCACTCACCATGGGGTGCCCATTCGGCCAGAGGGTACCCACCCAACTGTGGGGCATCCACCCAGTCATACAGTAGTCACCCAGCCATTGGGCACCCACCCAATCACAGGGTACCCACCCCCAGGGTAGTGCAGGGGAAGTGCTGGTAGTGGGGTGTGCCAGCTGCCACGTGGGGCAGGAAGGACCTGCTGTGGGGCTGGGACAAGGCAAAACTGCAAAAAAGAGGAAGCCCTTGAGTGGCCCAGCCCAGCGCGGCAGCACCCAGGCAGACATACCTGGCACCTCGCACACCTCCATCACAGTAAGTCTGAGTTCAACATTACATGACCACCAAGGGGAGAGGGGCTGAGAAATGGGGAGGCCCCTGCCACTGCTAGAGCAGGGGTTTCCCTTTCAGAGCATCCCCAAAATGGGAGCAACTTCCCCAAAACAGGAGCAACATACCCTCTGCTGGGGATAGGGACCTGCAGCATTGATGTGCTGTGCAGGGAACCAGCAAAGCTTTCCCAGCCCTTTCTGCTTCCCATGCCAGATTTGTCTGGAGCCTAAACTTAGCTCACATATTTTAGCAGGACAGATGGAGCGGGACAAGGTAGGGAAGGGATTTTTTTCAGCCAAGCTGCAGTGCTGGGGTGGGTGGAAAAGTAGGGCATTGCTTTCCAGGAGGCTCCGATACTGGAGGCACGAGCTCAGCCCCAGCTGGCAGCAGGGTGCAGACAGCCCACATGTTTCCAGAGGTTTCCACAAAAGGAGAAACCACCTTTGGTGCTGAATGCTCTGAGTCCTGCAGTGGGACTGGCACTCTATAGGGGGCTTAAGCTGGCAGCTGGTCCCTAGTGCAGCCAACCGTTCCTCTCACCACCTCTGCCACTGCTCTACTCCCAGCAGTGCTGCTGGTTAAACCACAGCACTGCTGACAGAGGCCTGAGGCAGGCAGATGGACACCATGGCAGGGTGAGCATCCCACAGCTGGGGGGCCCATGTGCCTGCAATCTGAGCCCCACCAGTGGCAGCCCCAAGTGCTGCACTGCTTTCCCTGCTCTCCCTGCCCTCTGTGCCCACACAGTGTGGCACTGGCCATCTGTGACATCCTGAATATAAATTATGTTTGGGGCACTGAGGCTATGAGCTCTCAGCCTGCTGGGGCTCCTAATGCTCTTAGGGGCTGGGGAGGGCACCTCGAGCCTGGGAATTGCCTTGCCATTGTCACCGGAGAATGCTGGGGTGGAGGGGCACTTCGGCCCTCATCAGAGTTTTGGACTTCACAGTCAGTCACCCCATTTTGCAGCTAAGGTCTCATCATGGGACTATTCAGGTGTGACTAGGATGTTCCCTCTCGTCCTTTGGTGCACATCAGTGGCAAGGCTGGCTGCATATCAGGTTTGACCTATTCTGGGCAAAGCAAGAAGTGAAGACTGAGACTCTGGCTGTGTGTCAGATGGGGAAACTGAGGCACAGAGCAAGCAAGGACTTCCTGTAGTGGGAGAAGCCAGGTGGGGCAGAGGAGCACAGGTGGCTACTTCCCATCAGCTCTGCACCTCCCAGCAGCATCTGTGCTCCCCCAAAGGTCACCAGGGACTGCAGAAACATGAACAAAGGCCACCCTGACGTGATATCAGGTGCATGGGGAACTCTGTGGCACAGGGAAGCAGAGGGTCCTGGGGTGATGCTGAGGCCCAGGTTTCATGGAGAAGCCCTTTCCTAGTCCCCTCTGGCCCCAGTGCCTCCCCATTACCCCTTGCCCCTGGCATGCTGAGCTGATGGCCCTCGGTGGCCTCTTCTCTCTCACAGGTGTCAGCTCTGTCACCTGAGAAGGTGACAGCCAACTCACAAGCATGCCCTGGGCATTGCCACTGCGATGGTCACCCTGGGGCCAGCCTGGTGTGAAGGCCTTGGTCACTGCTGGGGTGTTTGTAACCACCCTCTGGAACCTGAGGTTCTTCCTCAACCCCTCCGAGGGCTCTGGAAAAGACTCTAAACACAGGGAGTCACTGGTGATCCTGGTATGGGAATGGCCGTCAAAGCAGATCCCCAATGTCAGCAGGGATGTGTGCCAGGAGCTGTACGGCATCACAGGCTGCCGGCTTACCACAGAGCAGCAGCTCCTGCACCAGGCTGATGTGGTGGTGTTCCCCCACTCCAGGCTCCAGCCTGGCCGGGACAGACTGCCCAAGGAGAGGCTGCCAGGGCAAAACTGGGTATGGGTCTCCCTGGAGTCCCCCTCCAACACTAGAGCTCTAGCAGAATGGAACCAGACCTTCAACTGGGTGATGACCTACAGACAGGATTCGGACATCTTCATTCCCTATGGCAAGCTTGTGCCCAACCGGTCAGCCACCATGAACATCCCTGAAAAGACCAATTTGGTGTCCTGGGTTATCAGCAACTACCACAGGACTCAGAAAAGAGCTGAAGTCTACAAAAACCTCTCTAGGTACCTCCATGTGAATATATATGGGAAAGCAAACAACAAGCCCCTCTGCAAGGACTGCCTCTTGCCAACAATATCCAAGTCCAAGTTCTACCTGGCCTTCGAGAACTCCATCCACCGGGACTACATCACAGAGAAACTCTGGAGGAACTCACTGCTGGCCGGCACTGTGCCTGTGGTGCTGGGGCCACCTAGGGCCAACTATGAGCAGTTTGTTCCCGCAGATTCCTTCATCCATGTCAATGACTTTGGCTCCCTGGAGGAGCTGGCCACCTTCCTGAAGACCATGAACTCCAGCCGCTACCAGCAGTTCTTTGCCTGGCAGAGGAGGTTCAGTGTGAAGCTCTACACTGACTGGAGGGAGCGGATCTGCACCATCTGCACCGCCTACCCCCGCCTGTCTCATGGCCACCTCTATCCCGACCTGCAGAGCTGGTTCAACTCCTAAGGTGCCAGGACCCTTGGGATGAATCCAGGCAGGGATGGGAGGTGCATGAGGCACCCAACTGCACACAGGATGTGGAGCAAGGAGAACACTCTCCTCCCAACCCAGCTGTTGCCACATTGAGACTTCGAGCAATTCCCCATGACTTCATTTCTTGTGTAAAAGGACTTATCATCCCAACCCAACACTGAACACCTTGTCAGGGTGCTGGCAGGACCAGAGGGTGCTTTGGAAATAAGCGGCACTTATCAGTAAGTGCTGCTGAGGCTGTGCATGTGGTGGAGGCAGGGCAGGGGGGTGGTGGGCAGCTCAGGGCTCCCCAGTCTTCCCCTGTAATCCCCAGTGTCCCCCCCAGCACCTTCTGCTGAGTGCCAAAGTCCCGACAGCAGAGGCCCTGTGGTGACATTTGTGGCTGGGCTGGAGGAGCGAGGGTCAGCCCAGGAGGGGTCCCATTACCCCATGGCCAGGGAGGAAGGACAGCCTGTGCTCCCCCTCTTCCTGCCAGCACCCATTTCCTGCCCTCCCCGCCCTGAGTCGTGGGAGTCACTGTGGCAGTAAGGAGCCACAGGACAGCGGATGGTCTCAGAGCAATCTCAGTGCCGCCACGCAGGCAGAGGACACTGTGGTTTGTCACTCCCTCCATGCTGTGACAGGAAGCTGACAGCCTCTGGAGGCTTGCACAAGCCCGAAGCAAAGCCAGTCCCATGGGCAACTTTGCACATGGCACACATTGCACTATGGAAATCCTGCACCACGGGCATCCCAAGAGGAAACACCCATCTGGAATCAGTAATACTGGGGTTGAGTGACAGGACCAGGTGTACATGACTGCTCCATCTGTGCCTTGCTCTTTGGGACTCAGTGCCATCAACTCCCTTGATATAAACAACTTTTTGTCACAGGTTTCCTTTCCAGTTTTCTTCTCTGTGGCTCTGGAGTCACCAAACCCCACCTCTGCCACCCTGCAAGCTGCCAGCTGCCCAGCAGGACTGAGAATCAGCAGACGAGACTTCCCCCCCCCACACACCCCTTCCCAGCCCTGGTAAGGTGGCAGCTGGACAGGTACACTGTGCATTTCTGACTGCTGTGGCTTCCGATTTCCACTTTGTTGTTTTCTGGGTCAACCAGAAGTGGAACAGGAGGGGCTGTGGGTGCCCACAGACAGATGCTGGGTAGTCATGGGCAGGAGGTGCCAGGGTAGCAGGATGTGGGGGTCCCATGGTGGACTGCAGCTCTGGTGTGGCTGCAAGCAGAAACCCAGACGGTGGAAATGTGGAGAGAAGCAAACCTTCAGGAGATGACAACTGTCTCAAATTTCTGCTCCTTACCCTGCCAGCCTCCTACACCCCTAAAGTGGCAGGCAGCACTGGGCAGCAGCAACAGGGGACAGTTTCCACTGGATACCACACATGGCTGTGCCCCTACCCTGTGAGCAGGCAAGTGTGAGACTCTGGGGATCAAGCAGAGATGCAGAGCTACCCAAGAGGGCCCCACCCCACAGGGCTGGCATCTAGCCCAGCCCAGCCCTTTGCAGGGTCCCATGGTGGCCTGCGAGCAGCTGCCTGCAGTGCCCCCATTCCAGGCAGCCCTAGAGAGCAAAGCCCTAGCTACCAGCCATCAAGCCAAAAACAGGGCTTTCCAGAAGTTTCCCTACAGGCTTGGTTGGGGACTTCATTTTGCTCGGGGGAAGGGCCTGAGAGAATGGACTGGGGGCAAACCAACTGAGAGACTGCAGTTGGGAAAAGTGAAGGGTCATCCCTCAGACATCTCTGATCCCACCAGCTCAGCTCCCAGTGCCCAATGGATCTGCATGGCTGGGTTGGTATCACCCCACCAGAGACTGCCTCAGCTGGACCACATATATGGGAACATCCATCCCTGCCCTGTCAGCACCACACTACAATGAGGACAGCCCCAGCTTTCTGGACCACTTCACTGCCCCCCTGCTACATCCTCCCTAGTCCTCTGTCCCTGGCTGCTGCTGGAACAGCCTACAAGTAAGCTCACACTGCTTCCAACCTTCCCAGAAGCAGCTACAGCAAACCAGCAGTTCAATCTGGGTGGAAGATGACCCCGTTCCTTCACTCTTGACCCCCCTCTGCTTTGGGGGGCAACAGCCCTGACAAGTTGGTACCACTCCAGGGCCAAGCTGCCACCAGTCGTGGTAGAAGGCCAAGCTGCAAGCAACCAAGACCTGTGTGTTGCTGGCATGATGGGGACATGTCCACCTTCTTAGGGTGCCTTGTTCCAGCCCTGCTGTGCCCCTGCATGCAGCTAAAACTCAACTGCTGGGCTGCAGGAACAGGGATGTAATGGAGGCAAGGAAAGGGTTAACTCATTCTTGCCTCAGAGAACTCTGAGATTTATTTCATTGCCAGAGGGAATGTGATTTAAGAACAAAAAAAATTTTAAATCATCAACTACAGCAGGCTGGAAGGCATGGGGGTGCTAGCAGCATGGACAGGGTGGTGTATGCCCCCTGGGCTGGGTCCTCCAGGGAAAGATGGTTTCTGGGCAGCCGGGCTGGGGTGGGGGCTGGGGTGGGGGGACAGCCGTTGGAGAGCAGGGAGGATCTTGGGGACTGGGGGTGATACTGGGCACAAAGCATTGGGGAGGACCTCCCCAACACAAACAAGCCTCATCAGCTGCCCCACAGGGGGGTGAAGCTCTCCTGTGCCACAGGGTGAGGAGTGGTGGGGTGCTCACCTTTTCCACTTGCCCCAGCCCTTGGCACACCCTGGCTGTCCAGGAGGGTGGGCAGAGGCACCAGGGCCATTGGCCCTGGGCACGGCACCCCAGGCCCGCTCTACATGACGGGGCGGAAGGAGACACCTGGGAAACTAGATCACTACAAAAATTTTTGCTTTTAAAAACTACAACCAAAAACCTTAAAAAAAAAAAAATAAAACCACCCCTCCCCCTCCTTTCCCAAAATCTAAAAAATACTTTTTTTCTGGGTCTTGCAGGAGAGTGGCTGGGCTGGGTCTTGCAGGAGAGTGACTGGGCTGGGGCCAGGCACAGGCTCAAGAGCCATGGGCACATGTGGCTTCAGAGGGTGCAGTGGGGCAGGAGGAGCTGCCCCCAGGAGAGGTCAGAGGGGGGCCAACACTGCTGGGACTAGTAAGCTCACACAACTGGGAAGGGCTGGGGGCATCTGCAGAGAGCAGGCACCATCCCCGCGCCAGGCTCTCAGCCCCTCACACCCCAAAAGCCCCACACATCAGCCCAGCGAGCAGAAGCAGGGCTGTGCCTGTGCGAGCCCACGGCAAGGGGGGGCTGCCCCAGAGCACCAGCCCACCTGCAGAGACCCCACAGCCCCTGGTTCAGTGGCCGCTGTTACTCATGGAGAGCCCAGGCTGCAGCGCTTGTGGGAACATCTCAGCTTTGTGGAAGGTCGGCATGTAGACAGGAGGGGAGGGTGGCAGGCTGTAGCCCTGGGATGTCACTGGGATGGGCAGGGCAGAGGGCACCAGGGGCTGGTTCATGTCATACATCATTCCCTCTGCCTCGTTGCCATAGGGCAGCAGCAGCCGTTTGCCTTTCTGACGCCGGTTGCAGAACCAGACCCGGACCACCTGTGGGAAGGGAGACAGAGAATGGTGAGGGGGTGACCCAGGTGCACCATGTGGGTGACAAGGAGACCCTTCTGCTGGTGGCATCTCCACAGTACCCAAACATGTCAGTGAAGCCCCCCTCCCTGCCACAACTCCTTGCTAGGCTGGGCTCCAGCAACCTTCAGCCATGACCACTTTCCCACTGCTTCCAGAGTCAAGAGATGACAGAAATGGCAAATATTAAATAGGAAAGAAGATAACAAATCAACAGAAAGGTTCCTCTCCAAAGGTTGGTGGCATAGCCAGACGAAACCAATACGCAAACTTGTGTATTGTTACTAGGTTGTGTTTTGTCTCTCTTCTGGAGCAATTCCACTTCAGAAAAAAAAAATTTTAACTTTCCACGTGGGTTCTTGGGAGCAAAAATCAGCTTCTTCAGAGATTAATTAGTACCTCAGGATTACTTTTATAGGATTACTTTTATATGTTTATGTACATATACACAAACACAGATGCCTGTTGTTGGGTCTGGGAACTACTTTTGTCTCTTAAATATTTAATCTGTGAACAAAAGTCTTCTCTGGAACCAAGTGGATTTTTCTTTTTCATATTGATGAGCCATATATATTCTAATTGTCTGGCAGAGCTCAAGGGCAGTTATTTACATCTCTCCATGTGTATTTCATTTTTGCGCTGAGCCAAAGTATCAAACTGGCAGGTACTCAGGATGCTGGTGCCATTTGGGCACCCATCATCCCCACACTCCCAACCTACATCTTTATCCAGGTTGAGGTCCTCGGCGATCTGGGAGATCTCCTGGGGACTGGGCTTCACACACTTGCGGAAGAAGTTCTCCAGCGTCCCTTTCACGTTGGTCTCGATGCTGGTCCTGCGTTTTCTCTTCCGGGCTTGGGCCAGTACTTGCTCTGCATTGCACATCTGGGAATGAGAGAGGGAATATGTTTGGTTACCAGGTGGAAGAGTCTCCACCAGGCTTGGGACACACATGTAGTTGGCTGTAAAGCTCAGGGGACCAACTGTGTCCCTGTGACTCTCCCCTGAGCATCACACCACTGTGACTGGGGTCATTCCCAGTGTACCAGCACTGCCACCAGTGAGGCTGGACACATCTTTCTGCAACCCCCTCGGGTTCCCCAGGGAGCAGCAAGTTGCACATTCAGTCTGAGATTCGTGCAGGACCTGGCTGCTCCAAAACGGGAGCTGCCACAATCACAAGGTATCTGCAGGGGAATTGGGTTCCCTCCCCCAGCCTGGCAGAAGGCGATACCCAGTGGTTCCCCCATTAAGCCAGACTCAAGCCATGTAGTGAGATAGTGCTGTGGCACGAGATGCCTTCTGTTCCCCTCTTCTCTCCCCAAAAGCACATGGGAAAGGGAAGAGAATCTGTGGCTTGAGGGCTGGCAGGTACCCCAGCTCCCAGCCCCCTCAGCCCTGCACCTCTTGCATGTTGTCTGTGTTCTCCGCCTCGTTGAGCCAGCGCTGCAGCAGCGGTTTGAGCTTGCACATGTTTTTGAAGCTGAGCTGGAGCGCTTCGAAGCGGCAGATGGTCGTCTGGCTGAACATCTTCCCTGTGCAGACAAGGCGGGCAGGGCTTTACACACCGCGCAGCTTCCCTCGCCAGCAGCTCCCCAGGATCGGCAACCCCCAAGCTTTCCCTGTTCCTGAGAGACCAGGAAAGGGATTCTCCCCGTTCCTTCAGCAGGGATTTAAAAGCCCTGAAACGTGTCTCAATAAGCAACTGTAGTAATTTTAAACCAGTTCCCTGTGAGCTCGAACCTTTGAGCTCACCACAGATCTGGGGACACCCCCCTCCAGGAGCCCCAGGGCTGGTGCTTGATGCCTCCTTTGCGGGTCGTTAAGGTGCAGGAATCATTAGCCCAGGTGATTCCAAACCCCACCCGGGCCTCTCCCTTCCCCACCGGCTGTGGGGGAAGGCAAGGGCCCTCCCCCGACCCCTCACCGTAGAGTGTGCCCAGCGCCAGCCCCACGTCAGCCTGGGTGAAGCCCAGCATGATGCGCTTGTGCTTGAGGTCCTTGGCGAACTGCTCCAGCTCTCCTGAGGTTGGCGCATCCTGGCAGGGGCAGAAAGACACTGAGAGGGGACAACTCACGTCCAGGGTCTGTCGGGGTCGCCGAACGACAGGGGCAGAAGAGGGCTCGGCTGAGCCCTTGGCAGCGCTGACACCGACCAGGCTCACACAGGATCCCCCCCGCCCCGACCACGCACAGCTCAACCTGGCACAGCAGCGGCCGAGGGTAGCACAAGGGCACCAAGACCTCCCGCTCTGCCTCAACACGCCCTGGAAATGTTCCCTTTGTCCTCTGACTCCCACTCTCCTGGCCCGGCCAGAGGCAGCGCCGATGATTACACTGGCTGAGCCCCAGATTCGCCCCATTCTCACTCACTGCACGACACGTCCGCACACGGACGGTTCGGCTCTCCCGCGGCGTGGGCCGCTTCCCCATGGCTCTCGGGCTGGGGCAGCCCCTCACCAGCCACTCTCCCTCCTGCGTCCGGAGCAGGGAAAAGGCTCGCGTGAAGCGAAGGACAAAAGCGCCCTGACCCTCGCGGGAGTTTAGCACCTCTTTGCCACCAGGCTCTTCCATTCTGACAAGCGGCTACCCAGGTGCTTCCCACCTTCCTGCCGCGCAGCTTTCAGTCTCTGCGGGGGCATTTTGAAGTCTTTTACCCAATTTCCACTTTTTCAGTGGAGTTTCGGGTTTTCCAGGCGTTCTTCCTGTCACCGAGCCACGGCTTTTAATTCCTCGCGTAAATCGGCATCGATAAACTCGGAGCATCCTTCCCACGGGGAAGGGATGCCGTCCCACTTCGCCATTCCGCATCACCGTTCCGCAGCTGGGAAACGCCATTCGTGACCAGTTCCCCACCCAACGCGGCCGGCTGCGGCCGGAGGACACACACGCACCGATCGTGGCGTGGGACCTCCCGCAGCTCCGACCAGGTGGCGGCAGCGCAAATCCTCCCAACCCCCTCAAGGACCAGCCCCAGGCATCGGCTGCCGCTGCTGTCCCTGGGACGGGCTCGTGGTATGTCAATATGAAGAAATATTAAAAACTATCGCAAACCACCGCAAACCGCAAAGCCAGTCGTGCCAGCAAGCAGCTCTGCGTTGCCCCGAGTATCCCGCCGGAGCCGACCTTTGGTATCGCTACTCGAGACGGCCCCACCGCATCGCGTAGGGGAAGCTGCTCTCCCGAGTTTCCAAAACTTCCTTTCTTATCCCAAAACAGCCTCCCCAAGGTGCTCCCCCTGCGGAGAGTCAGACACATGCGGGACGAGCCCCAGCGCCGGGTCAGGCCTTCTCCCGGGAGCACCCGACGGCGGGGCCGGACAGGTGGCACCGGCAGGGTCTCGGCGATCCGCGAGAGCAGCCGAGCAGCTCCTGCCGACGGCGCGGCGAACCGCGGCTCCGGACGGGGAGCAAAGCCCCAGGGCCACACAGTGTGCTAACAGCGGGAGCGGGGCAGGGCAGCCCGCCCCATGCCCATCCCGACGGGTCTCACCTCCTCACCGCTGTCGCTGGAGTGTCCGCCCTCGCTGGCGGCGCCGCTGGAACTGCCGCTGCTGCCCAGCCCCGAGGGGCCGCCGGAGCCCGGCTGCAGGGCGGCGGGGCAAAGCTGCGGGCCAGGGAAAGCAGGGGCGGCCGGGCCAACGAAGGGCGGCCCGGGCAGGGCGGCGGGGCCGGG
>VYZT01036662.1:101133-124846 GCA_013400735.1 Pomatostomus ruficeps
GGGGGGGGGACTCGGGGAAGGTCCTTGATGATGTTTATAAAGCACTTCCTTTGGCTCCCAAGAGGGCTGGCACCCTGGGACTGGCACCCAGGGAGAGATGCCCTGGGACAGGCACCCAAGGGCTGGCAGATAGAGACTCTTACCCTGGCATCCAGGGTCTGGGATCTAGGGACTGGCACCCACAGACTGGTATGCACAGTGCCAGCAGCAGCCCCTGGCCCAGCGCATGGCACTGCTGCATGTCAGGGGAAGCGGAACAGCTAAACCTCTTAATGATATTCCTGTGAGGAAAAAAATGGTCCAGTGGATGAGCTGTATTAATGTCTGTTCCTGACGCCTGGCAGGACTTGTACCAGGCTGCCCAACCTGGCTGTGTCAGACGGCTCCACGAGGGAGGGCAGCCCCAGGAAAACGAACTAAGGATTCAAAAACTCTGTCAGTGGGCACATGGGCAGCCCTGAGTGAGCCCTCTGGCTTCTGGAGGGGGGCCCTGGGGGGTCCCATGCCCAGAGCTGGTGAAACACCTTCCCCAGCAGGGGCTGGGTTCAGTCTGCCAGGGGACGACCTGGACCGTGCTGCTGTGGTTGCTGGACCCAGTGCTGTGCAGGCAGACCTGCCCACTGCCTGCTGTGCTGCTACCTACCCCACTGCCAGCGGGCAGAGGAAATCTCTCTGCGGGACCCCGATGGCAGCCATCAACCCTGCTCCTCCCGGGCTCCTGCTGCGGCCCAGGGTTTCAGAAGCTCCTTGGCCGGGCAGTAACTCTCTTTCCCTTTGATTTATTGTTCCCGGGCTGGACCCCCTCCTCTTGCCAGCCTACTTTTTCTCTCCATCCCCTACAGACGGAGGGGAAGGGAGACGTTGACTTTGAACTGGCCCCTTTGTAGACGCGGGGCCCATTGTGGCGGTGATGGTTTTAGCTGGGGGATGTGGAAGGAGTCAGTGGGGTTTCTCGGTGTGTGCCCCCCCATACATTTCAATGAGGTGATTTTGGGGGGGCTGTGTGAGGTTATTGTGCAGTGTCTTTTAGCACCAGTGACCACTGTCTCTTCTGCCTGCTCCAGAGGAGATGGATGCATGCATCCTTCCATCAGCCCATATCTGGAACCTGCTGGTGTTCCAGGCTTAGCCAGGCTCCATCTAAGGCAGCTAGAGATCAATGGGATCCTGCTAAGAAAATGGGAGCAGAAAGAAACACATCTGCTTTTCTGGCTTGCTGAGATGGCAGCAGGCTGGAGAGGGCTGAGATGTACATCTGCTCATCCTCCCTCTGCTGAGTGTGCTGGTGTGGCACTGGTGCTTGGGGACGAGATTTTATGAGAGTGGATGAGGACAGGTGATGTTTTATTCATGGTCAGGCCACCCTTTTCTGTGGCAGGTGATCGAAAGGCCATTGGGGCTGTGGTGGATACTCCTGAGTTGCCCACCCCTGAGTTGCCCAGTCCGTGGGGCCTGCAGGCCTGCATACGGTGGGTCAGGGTCCCATGGTGAGGGGGTCGCCCCAGGACCATCTAAGGAGGGCTGGGCAGGGGGCTCAGCTCCAGAAACCCCATGCCTGGAGGAACACCGATCTGCTCCCTGTCAGCACAGCTCGCTGGGCTGCAGCTGGCCTAGGAAGACAGGATGGAGTCAGTGCTTCCAAACCTGGCCTAGGGGAAAATTGCAGAGGGTGTTTAGATCCAGTTCTGTTCCCTCTTTACAGGCCTTGGGCTGTAATGTAGGTCTCACCCACACCACCACAGTGCCTGAACACACCAGTAGGCCCATCCCATTGTGCTACAGCTGGGGGAAATTAGGTGGGGGCTGAAGCCCTTGGATATCTGCAGCACCGTTGCCCTGTCCCTGGACAAATGACTCTTCTATGCCTGGATGTGTGGGATTCCCAGGGGATACAGGGCTCCTGTGGCTGACATGCCCAGAGCGAGGGGGTCTTCCCAGGCAGAACAGTCGAGTTTCACTATAAGCTAGAGCGTCCCAAAATGTCTGGACATGCTCCAAGAGAGATTGCTGGGTTATGGGAGCAAAGGAAGGACAAATTTGGGGAGCTCAGCAGAGGGGAGTGGGTTCAAGGCTGCGTTTCTTCATGACTGAGCCCTGGGGGCACCGCGGGTTATGTGGGGTGTGCATCGCCCAGGGGTGCAGCTGGAGACCCCCATGAAAGAAGCATCCCGGGTGGGTGCTTTGGTGGTGAGTCAGCACCCACCTCCGGCTGCCGAAACCAGGAGAGATGGTATCAGCCTGATGGGGAGGACTGGCGTGATCAAAGGAGCTCGGCTGCACACAATGCGGAGACGTGATAGCCCTTATCTGTCATCCCCGAGGTGCGAAGGGCCCTGGGGGCGAGGGGCGGAGAGGGGGGTGGGTGCTGCAGAGCTGGGTGCCAGGGCTCCCACCTGACCTTTCCTGGAGAAACCTCTCCTGGCAAATGCTGAGAAACAAGAAAATTATCCCCGGTTCTTTCAGTGTCTGGGAAAACCCTTGGGATGAGTTTGAACACTCCTCCAGTTGCAGAAGCAGGATGGCTGCTCACTGTTCCCTAGGGAAGGTTTGGGGATCCGCAGCATACTCCCTCCCTGTCCCCTGGTCCCACCCCATTCTCGAGAGGAGCCCCCCAAGCCGTGAGCCCCACACCACACACTCACATGGGTCTCAAACATGGTCGTTTAATAAAATCTCTTTTTAAAAGAACTACAATTTATACAACAACGAGAGGTGTGGGGAGAGTGGCAGGAGCCCAGGAGAGGGGGAGGGCAGGACATGGGGGCAGAATCTGTGCCGCGATAGCCTTTGTCAGCCACCCTGCCAGGGACAGGGATGGTCCCATGCGACCACCACTCACTCACCGGCACATCCCCGCCACTGCTGCCTACCCTGCCCATGCCTGTCTGAGCGTGCAATGGCTCCAGTGAGCTTAACAGGTCACCTGTAGCCGTGACAGTCCACAACAGGGTCTGGACATGAAGCCACACCTGTGCAAAGTAACCCAAACCCTGTTCTGGGCCTTCCACTGGAGGGGTTCATGGCCAATGTACCCGGGAGACTTTGAGGAGCAGCACTGGGCTCCAAGCAAGAACATGTTGGTGAGGGCTGGTGAGGCTGGACACAGGCAACAGAGGGGTGCAGGGAGTGTCTGAGGCCTGAGAGGTGCCTGGGATGGAGCAGACGAGACTGTTGCCTGCCACAGAGGGACGCGCAGAGAGCACACAGTGCCAGGCTCCACAAGGATGCTGCCAGGACATGGGCTCCTTGGGGTTTGAATCAGCACAGCAAAGCCCTCATGCCTTGGCTACCGCTCTCAGCCACCCCAGCTCCCTCCAGTCCTGTTCCTTCCTCCCCCATGACCACAGAAGCTTAAAAACAAAACCCTGAACCTTTTTTCTGAGCTTTTACCCCACTGAGGCTTGTGGTGAGAGAGCCCATCCTCTGCCAGCACAGCCTGATGTGGGCTCCCAGGCCACAGCAGCACTGGGACTGACCAGGCCACAGTGGCACAGGCACTGACCATGCCCCAGGGCCCATGAAGCCCAGCACCCTTAAAGGGGTTAGAGCACAGGGCAGCATCTGAAAGAGCATCCTGGGGAGTGATGCCAGTGTCTGCTCGAGCTGCTCCTGCTCCTGCCATTGGCTCCCAGGGCACTATCCTGCTGCCAGGAGCTGCCCAGGCTGGGGTGGAGGGGGCAGAATGGGCACTGAAGTGATGCCACCTGCTCCAGGGAAAGGCTCCATCCCTGGCAGAGAGGCTCTGGGCAGGCTGGCAGCCCTGATGCCAGGAATGAGCATGCCCAGCTGTCCTGGCCCTCTCCTGCTTTCTGATCCTCTTTCCGGCCCCTTCCCAGCTGCTGTGCATCAGCCTAGCAGCAGCCAGGGCAGCAGCCCCCTCCTCAAAGCCAACTACAAAAGGACAGTGCCACAGCCTCCCCCCACCCCCCAATTTCTGTGCCATAGCAGCCAACCCCGTGTCCACAGTGAGCAAAGGGCAAGGCAGGGACGCGATCACAGCAGCAAAGAGGACAAGGACGCTGGAAACAGGGGCGATCCCCCCCCATAGCTGTTAGTGGGTGTTTATTGGGCAGGCGTCGAACAGTCTGGCAGCGCGGGGTTTGCATCCCTCGGACCAGCTGTGGGTGCCCCTCCGGCACGGCCGCCCCGCCGGGCACGGCCGCGGGCACAGTCTGTAGCGAGCTTGGGCACAGGAGATGGGGTGGTTACTGGTGCGACTTGGGGTTGGAGGGGTGTAAGGAGGAGTCGTCAAACAGCGGATTTCTCACTTCCATTTCTCCGGTCTGCCGTGGTGGAGGGAGAGGGGGGAAGGAAAAGGCAGGAGGTCAGAAAACAGCTGGGATTCAACTGCCCCACCCCAAGGGGTTTGGGTCTGAACCCCAGCCCGGTGGGGGTGGGGGGGGGGTGCGACCTCGTGGGCTGCGACAAACACCAGAACTCCCATCACCCTGGAAAGGTGCTGCCTCCCTGGCATGAGGGATGGGGTGGGGTGATGTGTAAAACCTAAGGTCTTGGGTGGGATGGGACCCCACAGCTGGGCTGGGGACTCCAGGACTGGCTGGCAAGAATAAAACCGATGACCCCAGGACGGGGAGGGGGGGGCCCCAGCACGGCTGGCAGGAATGGGGCGCCCTGCCCAGACTGCCTGCCTGCCATCAAGTGCCCTTTAATGGGCCTGTAAAGACCCAATGATGACCCTCGATCTGGGCCCTGATGGCCGGGCTCCGCAGCTATTACCATGAAAAAGGCTCCTCTTCGTCCCTTTGTGCTCTTTGTAACCACGGCTGTTAAGAGCTGCCCTTTCCCGAGGTCCCCTGTTAGCCAGGAACATCCTCTCTAGCTGTGAGGGGTCACAGGTCTATGCTCCAGGCGTTGGGGTGGCACAAATTCCCCCAGTCCTGGTGTCGAGAAGCCTGAGGGGTGACCCATGTACCTGTCGCCACAGGGATGGTGGGTCAAGTGTGCCAAGGGCTGCTCTAGCTCTCTGCTCCTAGGGAAAAGCCTTGAGCCAGGACATGCACTCCTGCCCACTGGAGAGCTTCAGTGGGAGCTGGCCAGGGACATGGGGGAAGCAGAGGGGTTGGACCACCTCAAGGTTTGATGAAGAACATGTGGAAAAGGCTCCTCTCAAGGAACTGTACACCCCAGGCACAAGTTGGACACCCCCACATGCACAGGGATCCCGGCCTTCCTGTACCCACGTACCGGAGCCAGCCCAGGGCATTCATACACAGTGAAGTCTCCATCCTCATTCTCCTCATCAGATGATGCTGAGTCCGGCAGCTTGGGCTCCTCTTTATGCCTGGGGGGAAGAAGATGTAGAGAGGGGGTGAAGCACGGTGGGGTGATTAGGGCCATCCCAGTTAATGGCAGGACACGCTGTATGCTCCCAGGATGCTTACTTCTCCAGGGAGAGCATCTGCTGCTTTTGGTGCTGGTAGTGGTACATCTGGGCACTCTGAGCCAGCGTCTTGTCTCCAGGCTGTGGAGAGAGCAGGAACAGCTGTGGAGACTGGGCTTTGGAGGGCCCCAGCCTGGCTGTGGGGCACCTCCTCCATGTGGGAATCCCTCCAGCAGAGCACTGGGGCCTGAGTCCTGAAAACCCCACAGGGTGTGGGCGCCTTACCGAGATCTTGTCATAGGGCAGGGGGCTGGCTGCTCGCTGGGCTGAGTAGTCTGCTTTCTGTGCCAGCCTGACCTCCTTCTGCAGCCTGCCAGGGAGGGGAATCAGAATCAGGGAATCACTAAGGTTGGAAAAGCTCTCTAAGATCAAGTCCAATCATTAATGCAGCACTTCCAAAGTCCACAACTAAACCATGTCCCCAGGTACCACATCCACATGTTTTCTGAACCCTTTCAGGGATGGTGACTCCACCACCTCCCTGGGCAGCCCCTTCCAATGCCTGACCACCCTTTCCATGAATCTTCCCTAATATTCCACCTAAATCTCCCCTGAGAAAACTTGAGACCATTTCCTCGCATCCTATCACTTGTTCCCTTGGAGCAGAGCCCAACCCCCACCTGGCTGCACCCTCCTGGAGATGATGGATAGCCAGAAGGTCCCCCCTGAGCCTCCTTTTTTCCAGGCTGAGCCCTTCCAGCTCACTCAGCTGCTCCTCATAAGACTCATGTTCCAGACCCTTCCCCAGCTCCATTCCCTTCTCTGAACATGCTCCTGCCCCTCAATGTCTTTCCTGCCATGAGGGGCCCAAAACTGAACCCAGGATTTGAGGTGCCTCACCAGTGCTCAGTGCGGGGCACAATGGCTTCTCTAGTCCGTCCTAGTGGATGTTGGGAGCCACAGGAGCAGACGACTCCATTCAGGAGCCAGTGACCCTTGGATGGTCAGCCCTGTTCCCTGTGATGGCACCATGACAGGCGTAGCCACCTCCATCCCATGGGGCCTGGGCACAAGGCACCAACGTGCTGGCAGTATCAGCACCCAGCGCCAGAGCGATGCCCACAGCATCTGCATCTGGCACGGGGGTGTCTCATTACTGTCCTCCTGCCCTGGCTAGCTGATGTCATGCCTCAGGGGGACTGGCACGGGCAGCTATTGCCTCTCTTCCAACCCCTCATGCCTGGGAAGCACAGGAATACACTGCCCTGGGCACAGGGACACTGAGGGACTGTCTGAGCTCACCTGCACCAGCAGACGGCCGCCACAATCAGCGCTGAGATCCCAGCCACTGTGCATACCACGATCAGCCCTGCAGAGGCAGAAGGGACACCAAGGGGCACCATATGAGCTGGTTGCATGGTGACACCAGCCCATGCTTCCCTGGTGTGAAACCCCTTCCCCTGAGTCCCAGGGTCTCACCAAGCACCATGTTGTCATTTGCAGGGATGGGGGATGCCTCCACTGGGTACTTCTGGACTGTGGCAGTGGTGGGGAGGGTGGTGGCTGCCATGGTGCTGGTGGGACCCCGCTGCAGATGCCCCTCTCTCAGCCCACTGGCCACACGCTGTCTGCCACCATTGGGCACCAGGGTGGCTGTGGGAGAAGACAGAGCAGTGAGTGGTGCCTGGGCAGCTCCAGAGGGCAAACCAGCCTGGGGCGCAGGGTCTGGCTGCCATGGAGCTCCTGGCACTGCTGGGAGCAGGGAGCGAGCACTTACTCCTGGGTCTGCCATCCTGTAGCACGTAGTGGTGAGGACCCTCCTGTCTGGCCAGCACATCTGCGAGAAGATCAATTTCTGCCTCCAAGCTGGGAACGGACATCCGTCCTACAGGAGAACAGGTGTGAGGCAGGTGCTGTGGGGTGCAGCCGTGCGCCCACCCCCAGGGCCAGACCAGTACTGCCAAGAAGAGGCTCCTCAGCGCACTCCTGCAGCATCAGGCACAGGCAGGACTCCCACTCTGGCCTGGGGGTGCCCACCCATGAGGTGACAGCACCGGGGCAGGAGTGGAGTTGCTCTTCTCAGACTCACTAAACAGAGTCCAACTCTGACACTCACCACTGCTTTTAACAGGATTAAACTCAACTTCAAAGGCATCCCTGTCCCCTTCCCTGTACCAGTCTCAATCCCTATCCTATCCCTGCTTCCTTTGCCCATATTCAGGCTGTCCCCTGAGGGAGGCCCTGGGGGATAATTCCAGACATAGGAAGGCAAGGTGGTACTGGCAGCTTGATTCCCAGATAATTCAAGGTTATAACAATTACTTCTCCTCTGGAATCTGTCCTCACTTCCAGTGTTTGGAAATAAACCCTGATTCCCTCTGGAGCCATGCACAAAGGCCACCCTGCTGCCCCATGACTCAGAGCCACATGAGCCAAAAAACAGTTTAAAAGGGGGACACTCTTGCTTTAAAGAAAAGCACCAAGAGTCACTGTCTCCACATCCTCCGTGCCCTTGTGTCCCCGAACTGCCCTCAGCCTTCTACCCTTGGCTGGAGCCCTGGGTTTCCCTGACTCTTTGCACCCTGTTATTTCCATCCCAAAGCAGAACCATGGCCAAGTGGTGCCAGGTTGGGACTGTGCCAGTGCTGTGCCCAATAGGTGAGTGCCATGGTGCCAAGGTGCTGGTACGGGGCCAAGCTCAGGTCTCCCAGTGAGCAAGGGAGTTGCAACAGGACTGAGTGTGACAGCCCTGTGCCTGAGGGGGATATCCTGGTGCCCAGGATGGGGACAGCCCTGTGCCAGGGGACATCCTAGTGCCTGAGATGGGCACATTCTGGCTCTAGCTCCCCTCTGCACTCTGGGAAAGGTCTGTCTCCATTCCCATACGACCTAGGGGACAATCTTGTCCATCACATGTGTGCCACCATCAGGCTGTGTTGGTGTTGGATGTGATGTGGCTGGAAAAAGGAGAAAGAAGTTGGAAAAGCAGCCAGAGCAGCTGCCAGGTCCCTCTGGGTATCCCATCCTGTGGGAGTGTGTGAAGTGGCATGTGGGAAACTGAGGTAGCGGTTTGGGGTCCCAGCATTGCTTCAGTACCTGGGTTGTGCCACTTATCTGCACTAACCAGCTTTATCCCCAAATTCTCTTCCAGTGGCTAAAAGCTGTCCACCTCCCATTCTGTGTAGTAGCTAAACCTCCCCCAGTGATGCCACAGTAGCCACCACAAATTTGAGGACACCAAGGGCTGGGTCCTGCCAGGCACTGTGGGTGTGTGAGATGCTGGGCCTGAGTTTCTCCAGGAAACAGGGGGCTGGCGTGAGCCCCAGTTCCTGCCTGACTGCCCCAGGAGTAGGAGCAGAGATGCTGGGGAGGGTCCAGGCAGGGCACAGCCAGGGCACACAGGGCAGGAACAGGGCAGGGACGGGGAAGGGACAGGGTACACAGGCGCACACAGGGCGAGCAGGACATGCTCGGGGGCACTCAGGAGTGCAGGCAAGGCTTGTGCAGGGTGCGGGTGCCCCCTCATGGCAGCTGCCACCACTGCCGCAGCAGTTTGGCATGGCCAGGCTGGCACACAGCCCCCAGCTCCTCTGCCCCTGGCCTCTCCTCAGAGCTTCCGCCTCCTCAGGGCTCAGCCCTGGGACACACACCTATCCTGACAGTTTGGGGAAACAAGGATCAAAGAGAGACATGTGGCTTTTGCCCTGGGCTGAGGAAACCTGAGATTGGCAGTGTCCACAGGAGGGCACAAAATTCCTACAAATCCACTAATTTCTTTAGTCCTGCCCCAGGATGGCTTATGTCCTCCTTGGTTCTGGCAGCACAGCAAGCAGGGAAGGGGGAACCCCCATGTCTGTGAGTTGAGGCCCTTTTTCCCTGTTTTCCCAAAGTGCTTCCTGCAGCCCAGCGGGGCTCCATGCTGGTCAAGCAGAAGCAGGGATGAGACCCACCATCTCAAAGCACATCACTCAAACCCATCACAGCACAGACATATGCAGCACCATGGTGTGCGTGGGATTTTGGGGGGCTCAGAGCCCTTTGCAAGACAGCAGCAGGCAGGTGCAGGCTGCCAGCTGTGGGATGCACTGTATCGAGATTCCATGCATTCCATCTCACCTCTGTGCTGATGCTGTGCCGGGTATGCTGAGACCCCTACACATGCTGTTACCAATGGCAGGAACACACCACTCACATGCATTGCCCTCCTGAGACCCCAAACGGTGCTTTTCTCCCCAAAAAACTGCTCTCAGGAGAGGATCTCCAGCTCCTGCCCACACTCCTGCCAGGAATTGTGGGGATGGCACACTGGCAGGATCCCAGGATTGGCGTCACCAGCAGTCACAAGTGGCTCAAGGATGCGTAACCCTTTAAAGGGGCTGCCCATGCAGCAAAAGGGCTGCATGGGTATCCCCTTTAAAGACTTAGGCATCCTTGGGCTGCAGCAGCCCACTGTTTGTCTTGCATCCCCTCCTAAGTGCAGTTATCACAGCCCCTCCTCATCCTCACAGCCTTCTCCAGTGCTGCTCCCAGACAAAGGAACAGGAAGGATGCGAAAACCCCCATGGAGAAATAAATGGTGCCTCCCCGCCAAGAGGAGCTGGGCATCCTCAGGATGCCAAAATAGAGGATTTGGGAGGGGATCTCCCTTTTTTATTTACCACAGTCCCCACACTTTTGCTGCCACAAGCTAGTGGCATTGCTTGGGACAACAGGATGGGGCTGGGAGAGACCTTGGTGTCACTGTCCTCCCCTTGGTATCACCGTCCTTAGAGGATGGTACTGTGGTCCTGCATCTCTCTGGGTGAGGATGCAACTGTGGCCACATCCTTCAGAAAGGAGCTGGGTTGCTATGGAGACGCCAGCGCATGTGCAGCCCTTCCGAAGGGGGAATTTGCTCTCAAGACTTCACATTGAAAAATAAACTATAAACTATACCACTGGCTGAGAGCTTCTTCTGGACACAGCGCCCACGGTCGTCCTCCTGAAAGGCGGGCAGGCAGGGCCCGCAGGCACCTGACCCCGGTGGGCAGAACTCTCGGCGCTGCAGGGTACAGTCCAGGCTCCGGGGACACAACGCTGCTGTGGGGACAGGAGAACACAGCTCAGGAGGAGAGGAGAGGGGTCAAACATGCCACTAGGTCTGTTCATGGCCTCTTGGAGTGGGACCCAGCTGCCCTGGGCTGCCCATGGCTGCTCCTGCTACAGCTCCCAGCTATTGATGGGCTTCACCATAGCCGCCCCTACCCCCTGCTTTGCCTCCACAAAGCCATTACCAGCTGCAATTAACCACGAGCTTAATGACCAAGGAGTTGGGCTCGGCCTTCATGGGCCCCTTCTAACTCGAGATAGTCTGTGACTCCATGACCTGCACAAGGCAGTTTGCCGCCTCCAGTGAAGAGCATGCAGTGCCCATCCTCCCCCAAGGGTTCTCAGCCCCAGGATGCCACCATCCTGTGAGACCCCGTGGGAGTGCTTGCAGGACACTCTGAGCCCTGCAGAGCAGTGACCAGAATCTCCTGCCCCTGCCTGCCCTGCATGGGGAGATGAAATCCAACTAGCACAGACGGATGCTTGTGTGGTGATTGTCAAACCAAAAGTTCCAAACCGACTCCCCCAAAGCTTCAGCAGGGTGACAGTGCTGGCACCAGCACTCAGGCTCCCATCCCTTTGGCATTCCCTGGAGGAAGCAGTGGGAGTCAGCCGTCTCCGGCACTGCACTGCACCCCAAACCTTGCTTGAGGTTTCATGGGGCATCTCATGCCCATGTTAGCCCCAGGGTGTCTCCACTCCCTGGGTACAGGCATGAGTCCCTCAAGCTCCAGTCTCACCAGTCCATTGTGCCACGGCAGTGCCATCATGGCTGGGTCTTCACCCCAGGTGGTCTCAGGCCAGCAGGACCTCCCTGGGGGACACAAGGTCCCCGTGTCCTACACAAAGCTGAGTCCTGGACCAGGTGATGGTGGAAAACCCTGTGCAGAGCTGGAGAGAGGAAATGTGACATGAAGGGCCAGCACTCAGGTGCCACCTGCAGCAGGGGCCTGTAGGGACACGCTGGGCTCCTGGCTTTCATGGTGACACTGCTGGTCCTGCCGCAGCAGGAGTGTCTCTCCCTCACAAGTTGGTGGCAGTGTGGAACCAGCTGCCTCTCAGTGCACTCAGTGCTCAGGCTGGGCACAACTGCGTGGGAGGAAGAGCTGGATGGGACTGCAGATGGATGGGGTCGCACAGCTGGATGGGACTGTGGCACACAGCTGCCCTACTCTGCCCCTCACCTTGCCCGCGTGCATGGCTGCGCCTGCAGCGTTCCCACCGGCAGCAGCGGGGAGGGAGCAGGACTGTTGGGCTGCGCTGGGAGCAGGGCCAGGCTGGCCGCCCCCAGGCTGGCAATGAGTCACAGCAGGAGCCGGCTCCCAGCACCGACCCACGCACCACAGCAGTCCCTGCCAGCCCTCGCTGCCCACATCGACACCAGCAACGAATCAGCCATCTGCCCGTCCCTGTGCCTGGGGACAGCAACACCGGGGACAGCCCCGGCAGCAAGCACTCCCCAGCGAGGGACACCACAACTGTGGGGGCCATCCTAAGCATCCCCATCCCTGCAGCACACCAGAGGCAAGAGGGGCAGCACCCTATACACAGTGGAGAGTCCTGGAACAGGATGGGACCGCCAGGACATGAATCACGACAGTTCTGCTCCCACAGCAAGGGTGCAGGAAAGATGTCACCCCAAAGCCACATAAGCAAAACATGCAACCCCCTCCTCTGCATGGCCATATTTCACCATTGAATTGCTCCCTGGAGGGTGCAGCTGCTACTAAGAATCCCCAGCCTGTGCCCAGGCAACTCCCCACTGCACCCCACGAGGAACTCATCACCTTCCCCGCCTCAGCTGGCACTGACAAGGGTGCAGCAACTGCAATTTTAATGCTGACTGAACCCCACACCAGGCACAGCAGCCTGGAGGGGGTGCGCTCGGGGTGGAGGGAAGAGCTCACTATGCCCATGGGAGCTGTATTTGCTCCCTGGGGATGGAGTGGGGCTTGGCCATGTGGCTGGGGGGCAATTAGTGCTTAATGGGCAAATAATCAGATGTTTAAGCACAGAAATTGGACTTGGCTCCTGGCTTCAACTCCCCAGGGTTACTCTCAAGATCGCTCTGTTTAAAAATTAGGGGCAAGAGGAGGTTGTGGCATCGTGCATCCTCAGGTTGGGGACATGTCACAGCCCT
Source organism: Pomatostomus ruficeps (assembly GCA_013400735.1). Classification (NCBI taxonomy): domain Eukaryota; kingdom Metazoa; phylum Chordata; class Aves; order Passeriformes; family Timaliidae; genus Pomatostomus; species Pomatostomus ruficeps. The sequence goes on from VYZT01036662.1 coordinate 113,703, forward strand.
GTGGGGCACCGGGGGACACACCTGTAGGGGCCCCTGTCTGTGCCATAGGCTCATGGAAACACTTCGCCCCAAAACAGGTACTGCCAGAAGCTGATCATTGGCAGAGGAAGCCACCCCAGTGTGGGTCACCCTGCAGCACCAGACATCGACAAGACCCTCAGAGCCACCTTGTGAGGAGTGATGGGGGCAGAGCCCTGAGCCAGAGTCCAGCAACTGGGTAAATAAAACCAAGGCTGGATCCCAGTGAAGGCTGTTATCTCTGTTTGAGGAACGAGCTGTGCTTGCCCAGCTGTCACTGGCTGCAATTCAGAGCTCCCCGTGTGTCACCAGCCAGTGACTGGTGAGCTGGAATCACTGTGTGGGCACCCTGTGGGCTGAGGGGGCCCACAGGGGCTTTGCCCACCTCAAAGCCCAGCAGTGAGAGTCCTGTGCTGGTGGGAGTGGGCACCTCAGTGCCATGCTAGGTGACGGGGACTGAGCACTCTGTGTGCCAGCACCCAAGTGCCACACAGGCACCTCCAACCCTGACCGCTGTGGGGCTGTCAAACCACACTGCCCCAATGCTGCCCTACCCTTGCACACTCCTGTGTGGGTGGTGCCACCCGTCCAGTGCCCAAGCAGGCAGGTGGTGGGTTCCCCAACATTCTGGCCATGGGTTCCCCCCTCCTGAACACTCACCCCAAGGTGGGTACTGGGGCTGGCACAGCACGTGGATCCCAATTCCACCCAGCTGCAGCCATGTTACCACCATGCAACCCATCTGTTGCCAGTGCCAGCACGCCTGCTGCAGCTCCCCGTCTTGCCTCTGCACCTGCAGGGCTGCTGCCGAATCTGGGGGAGTTTGGGATCCCCCCACCCCAACCATGCCCCCTGCTTGGCACGAGTGTAGCCCAGCATGGCCTGGCCACAAGTCAAATGGGCAGAGGGACCCAAGCTGGGGTCCAGCTGGGGTCCTGTGGGGATCCTAACCCTGCATGGCCCAGCCAGCAGGACAGTGCAGACCAGAGGAGTGAGCAATGAATGATACGGAATGTGCGGTGAGCGCCAGACATGGCACAGCCAGGATGCTGCTGTCCAGATGTGCCAGAGGTGTTCGGAGGGGGATGCTCCAACTGCTGTCACTGCTCTGCCATGGTGCTCGACTCCTGTGCAGGTGGGCAGGGAGCCCAGAACAGCACAACTGGGGTAATCCCTTAAACTGAGCTTAGGCTGGGCCAAGCTGCCGGTGCTGGAGGAGCAAGAGGCTTCCTGCAGGCAGGACCCCAGAGAGTAGCTGAGCCCAAGGTCAGCGGGTGCATGGGACACTCAGCAGCTGGCACAGACAGGCAGCAGGTGGACAAGAGCTGGGGACACATGTAAGTGGGAACAGACCTGTGCCCAGGAGGAAACATGGGCATGTGCGCTGCAAGGACTCTGGATGTGTTATCCACGGGGAAAGCTGAGCACAAACCTCCATCCCCAAGAACTCACCCTGGGGAGAGCTGTGCGGGGCACCCAGGGTGGTACTCAGGGCCAGCAGAGTGCTTTTGACAGGGAGTGCCCAGGCAGGGCATGGAGCCACCAGCAGTCATAGACTGGGTGGAGCAGCTCTTGCACACTCATGCCAAAACATACAAGTGAAAAAGAAACACAAATAAACCCGAGGAGGACATCTGTTATGGCCGGGGAGGTAGGGACTGCCCTCGCTGCGTCACTGTTGCAGATAGAGAGATAAAAGTGAACGTAAGAGGATAATTAATTAGCGCTGAGCACTGGTGTGAGTGTTTAAGGTCCCGGCAACACCAACTCCCAGCCTCCCTCTCAGCTGCCAGCCCCAGTGCCAACAGTGTGAGCTGGCAGAGCCCACTGGGCATGGGCTGATCCCACTGGGCACTGGCTGTACAGCCACATGGGCACAGAGCAGTCTGCCCAGGACCACCGGGTCTGGCCCCTCTATGGCAGCAGGACACAGCCCCTGGTGGGACATGGGCACTGAGCATGGGGGGATACCAGGGTGTCTGGGGAACAGAGGTGCAGGTATCACTCCCATGTTGGGCCCCTGTGTGCTGGCTGAGGCTGAGAGCTGAGGGAAGACCACAGTAAGGGCACGACAGAGCCCCAGCAGTGGTGGCAGCCCCCACAGGGCTTGCAGTGGTATGGTCTGTGCCAGCTCCACTCCAACGTCACTCCTCCTCCTCTTCCTTGTCCTCCTCCTCTAGACAGGTAATATGGGAACTGCTGTGGGCCCTGCCTGCAGCCTGCCTGTCCCCCTGGTACCTTCTCTGCCAGCTGGCACTGGCAATGGCTCCCTCCCAGCTCTGCAAATTGCTCCTGGCTCTGAAGGAGTGCTCTGGAGCAGGCCCTGGGCAGGCTGATGGGCAGTCTGATGGGCAGGCAGGCTGACATGATGCCTCCACCAGACCCCAGCCCCTGAAGTTTCACTTCCCCACGTCCACAGCCTCCCTGGGCAAGGGCAGTACTGCTGTTCAGTAGCGGGCAGGAACAGGGGCTGCTGAGGCACCCCAGCACCTCACCTTCACTGCTCCATGCCCAGGGATATGGCCCTCAAAGTGAGTCAGGGGCAGTCACGGCACGACTGCCAGCAGCTGCAGTAACAATGCCAGGCTGGATGCTGCACACACCAGCCATGGGTGACACACACTGACCAGAGGAGACACACACCAGCCACAAGTGATACAGGGTGACTGCAGGATGGACACCTCGCTGGTGGCTGGGACTTGGCGGGCTTCCTGACCCAGCTGCATCCCCCTGCCCTGTGGTCTCTTGCACTAGGAAGCAGGTGGAGGGGGAGCAGGCTGTAACCCTGGAGCAATGCCCACTCCTGGACACAGCTGGCACCACTGCTCGGGCAGTCCCTGTGCAAGCCCTGCCACTGCCAGCAGCTTCTCACATCATTGCTGTGCTCCTGCTCCTGAAAATGCGGCAGCCAAACCCCTTCCCACGCAGAGACAGCGGAGCAGGGCTCTCTGCAACACTGACCCCACAAACCACGAGTGGGGGGACGCTGGTCCCTGCTGGGGACAGAGCATGTGGCACAGCCATGGCCACCAGTCTGGCCCCATGTCCTGCAGCAGCACCAGTGCATGCTAGTCCACCAGTGGGGGAGCAGCTGGAAGTGTTTCTTTGTGCTTCAGGAGGTTTGGTCAGGCAGATGCCACATGCCACCAGTTCCCATCCCTGAGGCCATCGGAGCTTGCATCCTGGCTCCCAGCTTCAGCTGGTGGGTGCTGAGGTCTGGCCCAGCCAGCAGAGATGATCTCCAGCACAGTTTCTGTCATGGCCCAGAAACAGTGCCAGCAGCACTGGGCCACTAGCTGGACAAGGAACACCTATAGGGAACCCCTGGGAGCATTCCCTATGCCTGCACAGCAAACACCTCACTGCACCCTGCTCCCACCGAGGGGACAGTCCCACCAGACACGTCCTCACCCAGCAATGATGGAAAAAGGCCTCATCAGCATTCCCTCCACTCCTACCTCCCACCCCCATCCCCACCCTCACCCTGCTGCTGCTGCTGCTGCTGCTGCTTTGGGGCCACCAGCCTAGAGCCCTAGGTTACAGACAGCATAGACAGTGTGGTAGACACCCATGCTGCAGCCCTGAGGCCATCATGATGGGCTTTCAGAGCCTTGTCCTGCTCCAGGTTCAATGCCAAGGGGGAAAGGGAGGGCTAGGAGGAGCTGAGCCAGTCTCCCGCAGAAATGGGGAGATGCCAAGCCCTCAGCATCCCCAAACATGTCACCTCCCGACCACCAGTGTTACCCCCAAGCCTGACATTGCTCTAGAGGAGACCCCACCTACAAGCACCCCAAAATCCCAAATTGCTCCTGTGATCCCAGGCTGGGGCAGAACCAGGCAATCTCCACCAGGCTGAGGGAGTGGAATTTTGTGTCATCTCTACTCAAACCCCTTAACTGGGCCAGAAAAATCCCCATTCCTTGCCCTGGCAGCCTGCCTGCTGTGCAAATGAAAGAGCTGGACTGGCAGGGCTGTGAGAACAGGAGATAGCACCGGGATGGGCGGAAACAGCACCAGCAAACCATAGATCCAGACCCAGTGGAGACTGGGCAGAGCCAGGAGGTAGAAAAGGGTCTCCTTGCCTGTGGCTGGTGAGGAGAGCATCAAGCCAAGTGAGACCTCCCCCCCAGTACCCTAGCCTCAACAACCTCTGGATGCTGACAGCCCCCGCTCCAGCCCTGCAGAAGTGGCCACATCCAGGATGTGCACCACTGCATCCCCCTGTGCCCCCACTGTGCCACGGGGTCTCCAGCCACAAGTGGCTTCAGGTACTAAGGAAGAGAAGAAACAATAAAAAAAGCAAAAGGCAAACCAGGTGCCACGTGCCATTTCCCCAGGCCTGCCCGCCCAAACCTGCCGCTGGCTTTGTTTCGCTGCATGCACACCCACACATACCAGGGACCCCAGGCTGCCACCAATGCCACCTCATCCCAATGCATCTGGCTGCTCTTTGCAGCCCGAACCACCCACTTTAGGTCTTGTTTATCAGGTTTTGCTCAAGTAAATACCAACGAGCTTTCTACATGCCCTGTGTCTGCCAGTGCCGGGGTTGGGTTCATTAATTCCCTTTTTATTGGGCAGGTTTTGCACCACGTCACAAGTGAAGCAGATGGTGGCCAGGCCACGGTGCAGAGCAAGGACCAGCAAGGGGCCCCTCCTTGCACCCCTGGGGTGCTCTGGAACACCCCAGTGAATAGTGCAGCACCATACTAGACCCTTGCTGTCCCAGCATCACAGGGTATGGGCAACCCCAGCACCACAGACCCACCTGAAGCACTGAGCAGTCTGGAGGGAAGGGACGGGATTCAGCTCTCTCCTCCTGGCATTCCTGGGCACTGGCTCATCAGCAGGAGAGCACGCCATGGGTACACACCTGCCCAGTGAGCTGTAGCAGAGCCACAGTCCTGGGCGAGGTCTCCCTGAGGAGCCACTGATGATGGCAGGAAGATGGGAGAGGGCAGCCCACCTCACAGCTCAGCACCCAAGGAGCTGCCAGGCCAGGGGCCACCACAGCTCGGTCTTCTGAAAGCAGACACAGGCTCCCACACACTCCCACTACTGGGCTGGAAATACCCACCTGGAGCAGTAGCACTACTGTGCCCACCAGGGCCAAGATGCTCTTTAGCAAGACACCAGACACATCACGCAGCCTTCGGGAAAGAGACACCAGCATGATTTTGCTGATGACACCCTCAGGCAGCTCAGAAGTGGCATTGTTCAAGGTGGGGAGCCAGTCTGCCTGTCCAGCTCCCCTTGTCCAGTCATTTCCTGGCACCAGCTCTGGTGCTCCCACCAGCCCACTACCCTGAAACAGGTGCCTGGGGACATAGCTCCTCACCCTCGGGTGCTGGAGCGATAGGGGCCAACCTTTATGGCTGCTGGAACAGCCATTAGAAGAACAGCCACTGGAACAACAGCCTTTGGAACAAAAGCCTTTGGAACAAGGGCTGGCAAGGGGACTCTGGGTGGGCACTCTCCATGAGGGTGGACAAGACCAGAGGCAGGCAGAAATGCAGGGGCTGTGGTGCTCACCCTGCTGGGGCTGCATCCACGGCTACGCCTGTGCTGACTCAGCCACCACCAGCGATAAGGACCTGCAGGGCCATCGTGTCCCATGGAGCAGAGCCCAGAAATTGAGAGGCTCCGTCAACACAGCAGCTGGGGGTCCATGGAATGCACAGCTGCATCCTAGGGGTCCTGGTGCATGCAGCATCCCGGGGCTCTTGAAATAGGGCTGCAGATGGTGCCAAAAGAGCTGTACCCAGAGATTTTGGGGTATATGCCACACAGGAAGAGCCAGCTCAGGGAAACCCACTCCTTCCTAGCCAGGAAGCCAGGAATGATGGCTGCAGGATGGGTCATGTTACAGCAGCTCACCGGGCCACCCTCTCTCCTGATTTCGGGCCCTCTCTCTCTCTGACAGGTGCGAGATGATGAATTCCCCAACGCAGAGCAGCTCCTCACCCACAAGAGAGCTACAGGCTCCCCAGGAGCACTCCCCTGCTGACCCCCAGCCAAGCCTGAGCAGCAGCCATGGGTGCTGTGGGTGCACTGGAGACCTGTACCTTCCACACCTCTAGCCTCCACATCCACAGTCTCCTTTCTATAGGAACGGAACAGGGGCCAGGAGCCCAGGGAACCCCTGTGTCATGATGAGTCAGGGTCCCTGCCAGCACTCAGCTGATGTGTCACCTCTCATGTCACCAATCTAGAGGGATGGGTTCCCACTCAAGCAGCAAATACCCCTCAGAGGCTTTGCCATCCTCCATCTGTGCAGGAAGGACCCCAGCATGTGCCACAGTGTGCATCGATTGACATGGTTAACATGGGCAGTTGCAGCCCGCCGTGCTCCAGGACCGGATAAGGCAGGAACCAGGACCTGCTCCAGCTGCGTTTCCTTCCTCCAATTCAAAGCTCACTCCAGGCACTTAACGGCCAGTTTCTTTCCATTGCAATTCTCGTTAGCTCACAAAGTGGCTAATTACAGGCCTGCAGCTGCCATTTGGAGCGGCAGCGGTTCTGGGTTATGCCCAGGCACAAGAGGGAGATACCTCAGCGCTGGTAGTGGCGTTGGGGCCAGGCCCTGGGGTTTTGGGGGCAGTCAGCCCAGGGGAGCCACTACCCACCTCGGGGACCAGACCCAGAGCTTCTGGTGGGGACCAAGCACCAGGGCACTGTGTTTATGGATTTAATGCAGGGATGGGACTGATGCCAGCTCCTGTACCCTGTGCCCAGGGACCCAGCACCTCAAAACTGAGCCATCCCATCACTCCTCTTGTCCCTGGGCACCAAACCACCCATCCTGTCCACAACATCCCCATCACCACATTGACACTCTTGTCCTCAGCAGCCCCCATTAACCTTCTCATTCCCAGAGTCTCCACCATGCTATCACCCCACCTATCCACAGCACCACCACATCTCTCCCGTTCCCAGCATGCTGTCCATCCCATGACCCCTTCTGTTCCCCCTGCCTCTGCCACACTGTCACCCCTGATACCCTCCATCACCCCTCTAGTCTCCAGCATTCACCACCAACCTCCCTGTCCGCAGTGCTCTGACCACACTGTCACCCCCCTGACGCTGTGGCCCCCCCAGAAATGCCCAGCAGGGCTAAGCCGATTACCTCCCTTAATACCCCCATGGCCCAGAAGAGACGTTTCAGGCAAACATGAATGCACCTTCCCCTGTGCTGTGGGAAGACTCGGGCACCCTGGGGACTGAGGGGTCCCTGGGGTGGGGCACCAGTCTCCAGAACTGCCAGGAAATCACAGATCCAAAGGACTTGACCCTGCACAATGCAAGCCGCATGCCCCTGGCTCTGTAACCACGGTCTCCCCACTCTGAGCTCCAGCTCCCCCCGCACCAGCACCTCCAGGGTATTTCTGAGGTGCACATGGATTTGTGAGTCCCCAGACAGTTCCAGCAAAAGGGATAAGGGACTTTCACCCCATCTTGTCCATCAACTCTTCCTTGATGCTGATTCTGCAACTGGAATTATCAGACATCTTTCCACCCATCCCCCCTTCTCAGGCCTGCAGACAGAGCCCCAACCCTCAACCCTGGCAGGGGTACTGGCTTCTTAGAGCCCCTTGGGATGCCTGTGCCCCACATCCCAGCTCCTCCACACCTCATCCCCACAAGGGCTCCTTTCCTACAGTGGGGGCTAGCTGAGTGAATGGAACACCAGATAAGAAGGTAGGGACATTATCTCCAAGAATAAAACCACATGGAAAATTAAACTCGGGACCAGCACCCCAGCTGCTGCATGGAGAAACACTTGGTCTGCATCAGTGTGGCAGACGACACCCCGCCATGCAGCCATGGGAGACTTGAAGGGATGGGGTGGCCGAGTGGGATCACTGCCCACTACCGCCACCACTCCCAGGGGGGACCCAGACAACTGTCCCTGTGCCTCAAGAGAAAGCCGGCACTGCTTCCTGCAGACCGACTCACAGGATGTTGTGGGGATGAGACCACTCCCTCCTAACCCACTGGGCAGAGCCCAGAGGAGCTCGGCAGGGCAGCCAGGCCCCTGCAAGCACCATGGGCGCAGCACTAGCCCTGCTATCTTGCTCCCAAAAGGGGCTTGGAGCTGCCGCAGCTTCAGGGGTCAGCATGGGGGTCCCTGGGGCCACTGTGCCCACTGTGTCCCAACCCTCTCTCCAGTGCAGCGATGGACAAGCAGGCAAAGGAAAAGCCAAGAGACAATCCCACCACAGGCTGAGCCTGGGAACCTCCCAGGGGATGGCTCCTGCCTAGCCATGCCCAGCTGGGAACTTTGAGCAGTCCCTGCACCACTGCAGAGCAGGGGCAGCCAGTATCAACACCAGCATCCATGCTCCCACCCACGTCTCAGCAGAGTGGCACGAAGAGGAGCAGTAGTGCGGAACCAGCAGGTCAAACGTGGCAAAATGGGTCACTTGGACTGGAAAGAACAACCCAGGTTTTGCTGAGCTTCTTCTCCAGATGTTTGGGATGTGAACTGATGGCTATGGCAGTGGGCCCGGGGCGTTCAGGATTATTAAAAAATGGGGTTCTAGCCTGTCATCCCATTTGGAAAACATTTTTTTTTGTTTACAATAATAATGATAATAATAGATGAAATTTGGCAACCTAATTACTCAAGAAGAGGGGAGAAATACAGCTTTCACTCATGTTCCAGGAAATGAAGCCAGAAAACGAGGCGAGGCAGGGGCTCTGCCCAAAGCCTGATGTGATGGATAGAGACACGTGGGAGAAAAACACCCAGCTGAGGAGTAGCAAGTAAACCTAAACCACCCTGCAGCACCTCCAAAGCTCTGCTGCCCTTCCTCCAGCTGGGATCAGGCTCACAACAAGACGAAGATGTTACTGTGTTACGTGCAGCTGCAACCCAGGAGATGGCATCTGCTGCAGGGGCTCTGGGTTGGAGCGCCAGCCAAGGAAAGTGGGAAGGAGGAGGAGAAGCCAACCGCCATCTGAGGAAGCTTTGATGAAGCTGCAAAGGCAGGAGAACATGGGTATGGTGGTCCAGGACCTTCCCCCTGGCTCTCTCCTTGCCAGGAGCCAGCTTCACCAGCATGCCACAGAGCAGGAGCTGCTCCTGGGCCTGCCACCTCCACCTTGCAGCCATCCCCAGAGAAAGCCGAGCTTGGCCCCATCTGCCCAGGAAAGGGGCCAAGAAGAAATAGCCAATGCTCCCTGTGCCACACTGCACTCAGGGAGGAAGGCGGTCGGGTCGGGACAGCAACTCCTTTCCCCGCCCAGCATCCCAGGAATATTTCTTCAGCCATCCCCAAGAGAAACCTAGCTGGAGCTCCCCACTGCCACATGCCACACAACCTTGACCTCCTGGCAATGGGATGCTGCTGTTGGGAACAGCGCAAAGACGCTATCCCCAGCTTCTCTTGGGGGAAAGAGGTTGAGCCGAAAATCCAACCCCATGTGTGCCAAGAGCATGCAATACCCCAGCACTGGAACAGGCTGCTGATTCAGTGCCAAGCCCCCCATGCTAACCTCACCTCCAGCATCCTCCTAGAGCTGGGGAGGGAGGGGAAGGGAAGCAGAAGCTACCACTCCCCCACTGACAGCACCCAGGTACAGCCACCCCAGCAGCCCCTCAAGGGACCCTGCCCCAGCAGCAGTGCCAGGCCACATGATCCCACACCAACCCCTTAAATTCAAGAGCAGCAGAGATTATGTCGGATCACTAGTGGCTCATTCGAGCTGCCCAGATCTCCTTCCTCCCATTTCAGCCTGTGTCAGCAGTACCTCTGGCTGGGCCACCCCAGCCCTGGCTCGTGGGAAGAGGGGGGGGTGCAGCAGCATCCCCACCTCCACCTCCAACCCTCCAACATGGAAACACACAGACGCTTTGATCCACTGGGAGATTTAAAAATGATTGCACCTTCCCGCTGTCCCTCAGAGCACGAGGAGGCATGGCGAGGCCATCCGGGCCCCGGCTGACAGCAGGCTGCCTGCCAGGCGTCCGCCTGCCCGGCGTCTGCCCTGCCGGGAGCCAGAGCGGGGAAACAATATCGGATCCGCAAACAATGCTGGGAGCCAGGAGGCCCTTCCCGGCTCCTGCGCCAGCGAGGCGGAAAGCACCTGCCCGAGACAGGCCGTACCGTAGGCAGGGACACGGCACCTCTCCGGGACGGGCAGCCACAGCCTTCCCCGCAGGCAGCAACGGGGCTTGGGGCTGGTTGGGGTTTTCGGGTCGTTGATTGTGCCCATCATAGCCCCGCGCAGCCCAGCAGTGGGCACAGAGCAAAGGGACATGGAGCATGTCCAGTGCCAGACCCCCCAGGAGGGGAAATGCCCTAACCCAGACCCCGAAACTCAAACAAATCAAACCTGAACGCCCCGAAGGACCCTTCAGCAGACAGCAGGGCAGTTTAGGGCGGTGCTGCACGGGAGGGAGTGAAGGCCACCCATTCCTTCTGCCCCGGCGGAGAGCAGAAATGTCACCGTCACTGGTGTAGCCCCGCGAGGCAATGCTGCGGCCGCTCCCGGGGCAATGAGGCAGGTGGGTAAACAGGGCTCCCTCCAGCGCAGCCCCCGGCGGCTCCCCGGGATGGCTCGGTCACTGCAGCATCCTTACTTTTTTCTTTGTTTCGGTGGTTTTTGATGTTGTTTTAATTTTTTTCCTACCAATAAAGGTGTTTCATGAGGGCCGCTCCCATGACTACGTGCTCCTTTCCCACTCCAGGAACCACATCTCTGGGTCTCTCCAGGACCCCTAAAGAGCTGCTGGGGACCAGCCCTGCGGCGCTGCCGCCCGCTGCCAGGCCCCTGCCTGCAGCAGCGGGCAGGACAGTGTCGGGGCGGCGCTGCCCGTCCCCGGGGAGCGCTGCGGGGTGTGAGGAACCCCCGCGGGGCGTCGTGGCGGGCGCACCTCCTACCTTGCTTCCACCCAAGAACACGAACACCCACGGATGCTGATCCCTCGTGGGGATGGGGATAATGGGGGAGAAGTGGGGGGCAACCGCACCAGGGTTCGTCGTGGGAGGGGACACGAGCATCCGCGGGGGAAGGGAGAGGACACAGACAGGGGAGTGGGGGGGGGAAAGAAGAGGTACTCACCGGCACGGGCGAGGCGCAGACGGAAGGATCCGAGGGCAGCGAGCAGCAGCAGCAGCGCT
>VYZT01036664.1:0-15434 GCA_013400735.1 Pomatostomus ruficeps
TTCACCGTATCGTAAGCTCTCTCCCACCCCTAGCAGGAACTTCACTCCCTTTCCCAACACATGTATACATCTCTCTGGAGCCAGTAAATAGTGTGCATCACAATTGCTGTAATTCATTCATAATATTCCTGCCTCAATTAGTTATAGCCAAACTATCATGTTACATGGTAAGTAAGCTGCCTTTAACTTGGTGTAGACTAAGTTTTTCTTCTGCAGCTCTGTGCAAAACCTAGCATATACTTGTTACAAATTCAAAAATTCAGTGAAGAATTAACAAATTCACAGTCTGTATGTAAAATAGGAAGTAAAATTAAAACCACATGTTAGTCCATTGTAAGTCACTTGTAAGTTCATTGTGGAAAACCTATAAAATTATTACCAGTACTGGAAAATTGTTTTGTGCTTTATGGATCAGAAGTTGGTTCTCAAATTGTGCATACATTCCTAATAATAGGATGAAATTTCACAACTTGAAATGCAGCATTCTGCACCTAGGATGGAGTAACGCTATGCCCAGGGTTCCATCCCATTGCAATGAATGTAAGTACAATCTGTAGCAAGCAAAGAAAATGATTCTTCATAAGCTTTCCAAAGACACGACAGTATTACAGAAGAGGAATAAGTCAGGGATGCCTGACTGCTTAGAACCAGGTTTACTTATCATACACTGATATATTTCATTTTAATATTGGAGGAAGTCCAGAGTAGGGCCATGAAGTTTGTAAGTTCACTAAAACCCGTCCCCTGCGAAGACAGGTTGAGAAAGATGGGACACTTCAGCCTGGAGAAGAGAAGGTTGTGTGGAACCTTCTCATGACACCTTCCAGTATCTGAAGGGGATCTATAGAGAAGCCAGAGAGGGACTCTTCATCAGGAACTGTAGTGACAGGACAAAGAGTAATGGGTACAAATTGAAAGAGGGGAAATTTAGGTAAGATATTAGTAAGGAATTCTTTATTGTGAGGGTGATGAGACACTGGCACAGGTTGCTCAGGGTTGTGGGTTCCCCATCCTTGGAAGTATTCAAGGACAGGTTGAATAAGGCCTTGAGCAATCTGGTCTAGTAGGAGGTGTCCCTGCTCATGGCAGGGGTTTGGGACTAGATGATCTTTAGAGTCCATTCCAATCCCTTAACATTCCGTGATTCATTCTATACATACTTGCAATTTTTTTGGAAAGCAAATATCAATTTAGGTTCCATGAGCTAATTTAGATCTATCAGGCAACTCTTCCAATGCTTTTTTTAATCTTCAAGGGTTATTTTCTGTTAGTCTAGAAGTTGCAGAATTTCAGGAGACTTTTCTTATGGAGTAAGTACTAATACAGAAAGAGAGAAACTAAGCATTTCAAATCCTTTTGCTTTTCAGGATAAAACCCCACAGTCTAGCTTTAGGGGAGAGGAGACTTGGCAAATAATATTTTTTCTAGTTCTCAGCAGAAGCGATAATGACCTTGGGGCAGACTTTTTTTTCCCTACCTGTGCATCCCTAGCCATTGAATAAGAGAATTTGTTTATCTTCTTTTCTGCAGTCATGAAGACTAAACTCCAAATAAAGCACTGCATGAGGGTATACAGTACGACAAATCATGCATGAGTTTTGTTGCTCGGGGACTTGATTATTTATATATTTGCTCATTCTTTTTTTCTTGGTCTTTGTTGAAGTAATCTAAATGTTTACATTTTCTTTTTAATTTTAAGGAATTTGCAGCAGATCTGAAAAATGGCAGAAGAGCCATTAGAGAAAGCAACGAAAGACATTTTGTTGTAGGCAAATAGAAATATTACCACCACAGTAAAGTATTAAAGAAAATAATCCTTTACTAGCTCTAACAAACAACCTTTAATATAACCAAACACTTGATTATACATTCACTGAGATTCTCCTGTTTGTTCAACAACTAACTTGTAATGGCATGTGGATTATAATTAAAGCCGGTAAGCTGGCTGCTATGCAAATAACAAATGTAGTTGCCACAGAAAACTTTGAAAATGTGGTGTGAAGAATATACCATAAAAAAATAGGCACTTTGATGATTATACTGTGCTGTGATGTTTTGAGCCATAAGTCTTTGATTTGGCCAAGTTTTCTTATGAAGGTAAATTTTAAAAACGTCAATAATCCAAAAATGAAGCAATTTTTTTCTTTTAGGGTATTAAAGAGCAATTCCATAAAACCATAATTTCTCTTTCTAAACTTTGATTATATATATTTTTTCAATTTTTTTTTTAGCTCAACTTTAATCAGACTGACAAACTTCTGAATACTGTACAGACAGTAAAAATTCAAATACAGGAAAAGTAATACATTTCTCGCTTTACAAGAGGAACATTAAAGGTATTTTCATATATATAGATACATTTTGTCTTTTTTTCTTTTTGATGCAGAATTATGTGTTCAAAGAAAATCCCTCAACTGCCTCCACTTGTCATGGCTGAAATCAGATTAAAAGATACACTAAAAATTACCATTTAATGTTCCAGCTGCTAAAGAACATTCAGTCCATGGGATCAGACCAGAACTACCACAAAATTAGTGCTATGGAATGTCTGTGTCAGTCTGCAGCATCACCAAAATTGCCTCAAAACACAAATTGTCTGCAGCCAGCAAGACTTTGTCACTGGTCAGCCATTCTCAGAATATGTCACTCTGAACAAGAATACAATGCTCTCATAGAACTTTTCCTGCTTGCAGAAGAGTAGAAAAGCTGTCTGTTTCTTTGTCAGGATTAATACAATCATTTCTAATTCTTGTGTGAAGTAATTTGAACAAGTACAGGAAATTAGTTTTCTGCTTTATAAAAAAAAAATAATTTCAGACATTTTTTCCAAATATTCAAGAACATTGCTAAAAATATGATTGTTTTGTTATATTTCAGTTCATGGGGTCTTAGCATACTGACTCATATATTGGGTTTTCAATTTATTTCTGATCAGTTTCAACATTTTGCTGACATTTCTAAGACACAGTTAGAATTAAGTGTGATCTGCCCTTCAAACCTTAGTGTTGGAGCCAGAACTTCCTTTACTCTGCAATACTACTCTTAGAGTTGGTGCATAAGACTTGTCTTTGAGACAAACCAAAACTCTCTTTTGAAGTGCTGGTACTGTCAATCAGCAAATTTTACCCTTTTTGACCAATAGGTAACTGATTACAGTTCTTTCCAGTAACAGGAATCATCCTCTCTCTAAGAGGACTCACAGTCATGTTCTCCACCTCCCAAGAACATATCCAAATTATCCATGTATTGTAGTAAGGAAGTAATTTATAAGTGATACTGGACCACTCTGTCTGTCAGCATTTTATGGCCAATGTTTTGGGTTTGGGTTTTTTTAAAATTTTCTGATGCTATGAATGGGTAAGTTTCAGATATCAGTTTTCAACTTAGTTACATACTTGTGAAATATTCATGGTACACTTAATGATATTTAAGAAGCCAGTGTTTGTTCTTAGGTTTACTGTTCTTGGCTGGGATAGAGGAGTAACTTTTCTTCTTTTAGCTTGTGTGGTGTTATGTTTTGGATTTGTCAAGAGAACAGTGTTGATGGCACAGGGATGTTTTCATTATTTAATTATTTAGTGCTTACAGGGCATCAAGGCCTTTCATGCTTCTCATGCTGCCCCACGTGCTGGGGGTGCACAAGGATATCAGAGGGAACACAGCTGTGACAGGTGACACAAACTGAAGCTGGGGGAAAAAGGAGGAAGGGAGGATGTTTGGAGTATAGGCATTTTCTTTCCAAGTAACCATTGCACACAATAGAGCTTGATTTTCCTTCTTGCCCATGAGAAGAGGTGAATAAATTCCTTGGGTTTTTTGCCTGCATGCACAGCTTTTGTTAATTTGTTAAACTGGCTTTATCTCCACCCTTGAGTTTTTCTAATTTACCCTTTGGATTCTCTCCCCTATCCCACTGGGGAAGTGAGCAGGTGGCTGTGTGGTGCTGAGGTGCCCATCAGGACTAAACCACATTAGGCAATTTCATTCCTTAGTGTTCAGTAAAAATGTTTACTGTTGAATACCCAGCATGACTTTCAGTTCGTTTGGGTTTGATTCTTTTTTGTTTTTTTGAGGACAGCTATCAAGGGAAGCACAAAATTGCAAGTGCAGAAACAGATGGTCACATGATAAAAAGTAGTTACTGAAACCTAATATAATACCGAGTACATTTTAAATGTAAATCCTGATCGTGTTAAATACTGGTGCCAGCTGTTTCAGCCTACAGACTGCACTTATTGGTGTATCCTGGGAATCAGCAGGTGCTGCTTGCTCTGCTAGTATCAAATGATGAACAGAAAATTTTAAATGGACATTTCAGCTGTCTATAGCTCTGGGACTAGCAATATATGAGAAAATGAATTATGAAAACCTAAAGAAGGATATATGTTAATGGAAAGTTTTAGTTTTCTAAATTAAAATAAGAAATTAGAGTTCATTTCCTTTCCCATTCATCTTTTCCAAACTTTTTCTACTGCACATTTATCTGTGCATATTTTTATAGGTAAATATGAACACTTTTTGCAATAATCTAATGCAAATTGCTACATGTAGGTTGCTATTTTTTCTATAAAATCCACAATCACAACTGCCACTGTTCTACAAGTGCCGTTATGGTGGGTTGACCCTGTCTGGAGCCAAGCTGCTCTATCACTCACCTCCTCAACTGGATAAGGAAGAGAAAATGTAATGAAAGGTTCATGAGTTGAGATAAGGACAGGGAGAAATCACAAACCAATTACTATCAATGGCAAAACAGACTTTAATTTAATTTATTACCAATGGGAATCAGAGCAGCTTTAAAACACCTTCCCCCCACCCCTCCCTCTTTCTTGGGCTCTACTTCCTCTCCTCCAGAAGTGTAGGGAGACAGGGAATGGGGGTTGTGGTCTGTTCATCACAGGTTGTTTCTGCCACTGCCCAGGGCAAAGAGTATTTCCTCTGCTCCAACATGGGGTCCCTCCCATAGGAGACAGTTCTCCTTGAACTTCTGCAATGTGAGTTCTTTCCACAGGCTACAGTTCACAAACTGCTGTAACATGGGTCACGCTTCCACAGGCTGCAGTCCTTCCAAAACAACCTGCTCCAGAATGAGTCTCCCAGGGGATCACAAGTCCTACCAAGAAACCTGCTTCAGCATGAGCTTCTCTTTCCATGGGTCTGCAGGTCCCTGTCCTAAGCCTGCTCCAGTGCAGGTTATCCATGCCATTACAGCCTTCTTTTGGGCATCCACCTGCTCCAGTGTGGGTCTCCTGCATGGCTGCAAATGGATCTCTGCATCCCTGTGGATCTCCATGGGCTGTGGGGGCACAGTGGCTTCACCATGGGCTGCAGGGTAATCTCAGTTCACCACCTGGATCACCTCCTCACCCTTCTTCTCCACTGACCTTGGTGTCTGTAGAGCTGTTCCTCTCACATATTCTCACGTCTCTCTTCTCTGAGAACTAATACTTTTGAACTGTGTCTTTTTTTTTTTTTCTCGTTAAATAAGTTTCCTGGTTCCAGCCAGGACAGACTTAAATTTTGTGGTAGCGAGAAGGGGGCATAGCTAGAACTTGGAGTTTATTTTGTGCAACCTCACATCATTTTCAAGAGGTGGGGAAAGGCCTCCCTTCTGGGTTGTATAGTGTGGCAGAGAGAGCAGTTAGACATTATCAGGGGTTTTCCATGGGGAATAAGCAATAGCATGTGAATCATTCATGTTTTAGTACACTCTGTCATTAATAATGTTGCTGTTACTGTACTGTCTTATTTCATTGCTGTTTTCAGTAAATGGTCTTTATCTCAACCAGTGATTTTTATCTTTTGTGCCTCCAATTCTTCTCTTCAGCCCATTGCAACAGGAGGGTGAGCAGGAGGCAGAGTGATTGAGTGGCACATGGTTTGGAATGTTTCAGTGGGAACACAAAACTGGGGAATATGTTTCCTAATCCATGTCAATATCTTATTGTAGAGATACCTCTGCCATCTCTGATTGGCTTGGTCTTGGACAACAAAGGGTTCATCATGGTACCAGCTGGCATTGGCTTTGACAGACAAAGGGAAAGCTTCTGGCATCTTCTCACAGAAGCCACCCCTGTAGCACCACCCCCATTACCAAAACCTGGCCACACAAACCAAATATATTCTACCTCTCACCCACACAAAAAACCCCCAGTCTTTGGCTTAGGATAAACATGACTCTGCAAAAACCAAAACATCAGTGTGTTACCAACATTTTTCTCATCCTGAATCCAAAACATAGCACTGTACCAGCTACTGAGAAGAAATTAATTCTATCCCAGCTGAAACCACGACAATAATAATAAAAAAAACCTGTATTGTCTTAGTATGTTCTAATTTTCACACATTTTAATATACGTTAATGCATCAAGGTGTAGTAAAAACCCCACAGGAACTACTTAGGAACATAACAGAATGTAAATAACTATATTAGGCCAAACAGGGGAAAAAAACAGAAAAAAACCCCAAACATCCCAAAACCCCACCAAATTTTTTCATTGAGGAAGGTATTTGTCATTGAAACTAACAATTCAAGTTGATTCTAAACAACAGTGTTGAGACTTTATTTTGTCCTTTTTAACCCTACCTTGTATAGCTCACTCCTTTTCTTAGGAACCATGAAGAATTCACTAGAACACAAGAAGGATAATCAAAACCTCAAACTTCTGTCTTAATGAATATTATGGAATAGTAATACACTTTTCAGAGGAAGATAAAATTTTATAAATGCGCTTCTTTTTTTAAGAAATATGGATTTCTTAAATGTGTTATGGAATGACTGCTTTTATCCAGGCAAACAAAAGAAAAATTGTGTCTATGAACCTCACAATTTCACAATGACCACTTTTGGGATGCATAGGGAAAATATCCCAGAATACAAATGGAACTCTTTCTCAGTCATTGTTTAAGCAGCTTGCCTAGTGTCATAACAATTTTGTCTCATTCTTTATGACTTCGCTGCTCTTGTCAATCGCATTTAAGCACACTACAATAGTGTCAGCTTTTATTTTTAGAACCTTCATGCCCTGAAGTAGTGTATGCTCCAAATATTGCATACAATTCCCTGGTGACACTGTTCTGAGAATCTAAAAAACAGATCAATCTTGGATTCATCTGGAGGTGACAAAGAGGTTCTGGTAGTAATATGTGTTTCTACTTTGATCTGAGTGTTTTCTTATTTTTCTCATTGTTCTTTCAGATACTTAAATATGAAAAAAATGCATTTTTGGAGGGATAGAAGATATTTTTAAATATAGGCTAAATTTGACTACAGTAGATCTAGTAAAAATAAAAATAATAAAAATCTAATGCTCTTTTGCTGAAGAAAATATACCGGAAATATAGAAACAGTGTGACACCCAAATGAAACTTTTGAAGTTGAATTAGCATTTTTCTTGCTGTAGACATAATTAATTTAACAAAGGAAAGATACAAAAGTGGAACAATTTCATCACTTCCATTACGAAAAAGAATCAGAAATGTCACTTCATTCCATCAGTGATTAGTGACATCAAGAGAGTATGCGTAAGTATGTTTTGTAAAGATATGCATGTGTGCATGTTTTCCTTTGTTCAGGTTATGGGAAGTACATTTGGTTTGACCAGAACTATGTTCTATGATTTGGCCATTACCCTAAAAAATAAGTTTGCTCAACTTTATAAGCAGTAAGTTTTCTGCACAATGAAAGAAAGCATTTTCTCAACAGATATCATTGATAGTCCTCATCTGGAAATGTTTCATTTATTGTTTCTTTTCTTAGAATTAGCAAATAGTTAATTAAAGTCATAAAAGGAATGATTGCAGAAAAAGAGATTGACTTATTTTCTTTAAATGTAAAGCATCTATTATGCCATAAAGTTAACAGTAACACCACTTTTTCTTCTCCACACTGCAAACTAGGCCTGTCATCATCCTTTTTTTTCAGGAAGAGGATTGTCTTCCCTGAAGAAAACAACAGTCACAATCTATTCACAGTTTGGTTGGCAAGATTCTCTGTTAAAAGTTGACCCAGACCTGGCATATCAACTCTTTTAGCAGGACAAAGTGGTTTATTATAGAAGGCTCTTGAAACTCGTAGGTTTTACACAATCTGATTCCAGATTGGGGAAGTTAACATTGTTTTACTGGTATATATAATTCAATTTTATTTTCACTACACAAGTAATTTTTTTTCCAAAGAAATACATAACAGAAAAAAAAAAAGAGAACAAAAACAATCCCTGGAATATTTCTCTCTGCATATTCTAGTATGAAGACCTCTGAACCATGTTTTCCTTTCATTATTTCGTAGTATTTATCAAGTGAAATTCTAATTGAAACATACATTTAAGGCACATATTCGAGCTCAAACATCTTTGTGAAGTAAAGTACATGCTACAAATTGCATTAAATGCCTCTAAAATCAATTGAAAAAGACCTAGGAATTACCATTTTCATTGAGTGGTATGACTCTACGACCTTGTTTTGTCAGAATTTCTAACTAAAGCAGTATAGTATCTAGAAGATCAAAGCAGGATCTCTGAATATTTTTGCAACTTCTTATTTTGACTGGAACCTTTCAAATATAGCTATTTTGTTTATTTTCTTCTCATTTGACATTATTGCCTAGTTTTATCCCTGATTCTTGTGTTTGCTTTTAATGCCTAGATACCTGAATGAAATTTCTGTCTAACAAGACCCTTTTCATTTTTGCTACAAATATTGTCAAATAAAACATTAATATTGAATTTTACATGGTGATCTTCCCCCCTCCCCCACTGAATGAAAACTTGAAAAACTCATTCTTAATTTTGAATATTTTGGGATCTTTTTAAATTATCCTCACTTTCTTGTTCTCATGTCAGTTTTCTTCCTTTCTTCTTCCTCCTACATTGTGAACA
Organism: Pomatostomus ruficeps; assembly: GCA_013400735.1. Classification (NCBI taxonomy): domain Eukaryota; kingdom Metazoa; phylum Chordata; class Aves; order Passeriformes; family Timaliidae; genus Pomatostomus; species Pomatostomus ruficeps. The sequence goes on from VYZT01036664.1 coordinate 8,880, forward strand.
AATTTAGTATAAAAGCTGAAATGAAACACTATTATAAAATAATGTTACCATAGCAGCAAAAAGTAGTTTCAGTTTCTCACCTACAGCAAAAATAAAAGGTGAGTTGTGCAAGATTCTTATAAACTATAGAGAAGGTAATCAGACAAAATCAATCTTCATCAATAAAGAATGAGCTGCTCACACAAAGACAAATCTGTGGTGGTAAAGAAACGATCCTATTATTTTCTGGAAAAGTAGAAGTTGTTTGAAATAGTAACAATGGTACTGCAGAACCTGGAGATAAAACATTCTTATTTGTAATATCTGATATTAGCAAAAAGATTATTGATGTTTTCTTGAATTCATCATTTGTATAACAAACTTGCTGTAGCACCTCAGTGAGGTATCATATTCATCATATGCTAATTTGTCAACTAAGATATTGAAAGGGGTTTTATGTGGTCTGTTCTTGACAGTTTACATGTATAGTGTCAGTAACTGGGGATATATTTGGAACAAAGCAACATAACAGGTTTTGATTTTAATATACTCTAAGAAATGTTTATTCTGCTCACAGACTTCGTCTCTTAAATTCAGGAATTAAATTCCAGCCTAGAGCTATCACCCAAACAAAGATAAATAATGAGATATTACTAGGTAAGTGCAGGTACATTTTGAGTGTCAAGTGAATTAAAATCGCCTTATAAATAGGTGACGAACCAATGGTGAAAAATAACACATATATATATAGGCATATATATATAAATATGGATGAATATATGTATTATCTATCCCTTCTGGAAGTTTCTACTGTGATCATGATGTAATATGTCTTCAGTGGTCAAAGAGATCCCACATAGAGGTAACACTTTTAATGAGTGTCAGTTTTGCAGAAAATCACCAGATTTAATCTATTTTTATAAATTGCAGAAATTTGACTGTGCATGAATTACTGCATTGGATTCCATGTGTATAGAATTTCATCTTTGATGATCTGTGAGGTGTGAATCAGGCCCAAGTATTGTCACTAAGAAGTTTTAAACAGGTGTGTGGTGATTGAATAAACATTGCTTAGAGATGAAAACATATATCTGGTTTGTTTGCCAAATAAAGCAGAAACAAAATAATACATTTTATTCATAGGCCAGAAAGATTCAAAGAAAGTAGATTTAGTTATCCAACATCTCCATGCTACAGTTCTCTGTAAAGGTGATGGGTCAGGTAATTATCCTCTTTGAGGCTGTTAGCAGAAAAATAATCATTCAGCCCATTATTAATTTGCTTTCCAGACACCGCACATTTTCATTTGCAACTTTAACGTGTGTCATGGTTTCACTCCAGCTGGTAAACACCACAGAGCTGCTCTCTGACTCTCCCACCAGCAGGGAGAGAACTGGAAGAGCAAAAGTTAGAAAAGCTATGGGCTGAGATAAAGACAGTTTAATAGGGAAAGAAAAAGCCATGCACACAAGCAAAGAAAAATAAGAATTAAGTCACTGCTTCCTACGGGCAGGCAGGTGTTCAACCATCTCCAGAAGAGAAGGGCCCCATCACATGTAATGGTGACTTGGGAAGACAAACACCATCACTCCAAACATCCCCCACTTCCTCCCTTCTTCATAGGCTGATATAGATGTCCTGTGGTCTGGAATATCCCTCTGGTCAGTTGGGGTCACCTGTCCTGGCTGTGTCTACTCTCAGTCTCCCATGCACCAACAACTTCCTTGCCGGTGTGGTTGTATGAAAAGCAGAAAAGGCCTTGGCTCTGTGTTAGCCCTGCTCAGCAATAACAAAAACATCTTTATGTTATTGACCCTGTGTTCAGCACAAATCCAAAACATAGCTTCATACCGACCACTGTGAAAAAAATTAACTCTACCACAGCTGAAACCAACACAAATGCAATTAAACTTTTTACTTATCCTTGTGACTGGGTGTGCTCTGGCCAGTTTCGGTTTATCTCATGGCCAGGCACTACTATATCCCTTCGCCCCCTNACCGTGGACGGACACCCGGTGCCCCCCACCAGAGTGTTGTCCTGAGTTTTGCAGTTTTTCAATGTTTCTCTTTGCTGTAATACTTTCTCACGCATGCTGTTGTAAACATGGTCATGTTTTTGCTAACTGTCCTTGTTGTTTTCATTCCATTCTCCTAGGCAGAGACATATGATGGATTTTTCCTTTGACCAGTGTGATTGAGAGGTGGTAATTTCTACCTCCAATCCACGGTGATTTCTAAGAACATATAAATAAAGGTCAGAGGGTTCTGCCCTCGCTCTTTTGACTCTCTTTTGACTCTCTTTTGGCTCTCTCTTTTTTGGCTCTCCTTTTTGGCTCCTCGGCCTAGTTCGGCTACGTGTGTTTGTGTCCGTACAGTGCGACATCAACACCAGAGCATTGCGGCAATGGGGTATTTTGGTATTTGTTTTGTTTTCTTCAGCTTCTACTCAGTCAAAATAGGCTATCTTAAATATGGAAACATAGGAAATGGTGGTTACAAAACCCCTCTGGGATCAAATAGTTTTACTCATTTCAAATAACATTATCATATAATCCCATCCACATTTAAATCAATCTCCATTTTAGAACAAGAGCTGTTAGCCTCTGATTTGTCTTCCATCTCCCCTTCATACTTATTTTACAGTCTTGTTTTTTTCTGGAAAAAAAGAAATCACAGAAACTTTTTACTACCAACAATGTTAATCTTGCTTGGTAGGCAATATTAGTAGAGATACATAATTTTAACTACATAACAATAAATCCAAAACAGTTTTATTATAGGAAGGATAGATGAGATATCTGTCATAGAGATTCTTTCCTCATGGACGCATGATTCTCTGATTTGCTAGAAAAGTGTAATTGAAAAAAAAATTAAAATATGAATATACTAATGTAATGATAACAAAAATTGTAAATTCTTTATTCTTTCCAACTCCTAGGCCCCCTTTAATATGTTACTCCTCCTGATTCTTTTGAAGACTTACGTCAATTTTTTTTTCCCTGTGGCAAACATGTTCCCAATTTCTAAGCATGGGCTTTTAACAAAAACAAACCACAAAAAAATACACTGCCTATCCATTCTTTTCTCTGCCATTTTTACATCCATTCTCCCTTTCATCTTCACATCCACTAACTAAATCTTTGCCCTGACTTTCTCTATACTGAAGCTCTCTTTCATATCCTCTTTTATCTGACATCTTCTCTCTTGGGCTATCATCCATCTCAGCCTGACACTTCTTTCTGGATGGTTCACTGTCAGCTCAATGTGAGTATGCTAGAGAAGTGCCCATTACTTTTCCCACCTTTTTTGTATTTATCATATGCTTGGAAATCATAGAATCTCTGTGTATTTCAAGTTCTCTGCATTACATAAAAACTAATAACTATTTCTTAATTTCAAAGAAGTATTTAAAAAAAGTTAATTAAGAGAAAAGTAAAACAAAAGTGTTTTCCTATATGCTGATATTTTCTAATACTCAGTATATGGCTCTAGAGCAGTCCTTCAGGAATTCTAAAATGAAGATTAATAAATTTTCATTTGCTGTCCAGCCCCATTTCATGAAATTTCTGATTCATCTCTCATTTCTGTAGCTAGCTTCTCGTTATTACCTTCAAAGTCCTTCATATTTTCATTGTGTTTTCATATTAGATTTGTCCTTCTTTACCATTCTACTATTTTCTATCTTAACAATTTTTTTTCTTTTTTCCCACACTGACAGAAGGTGTATTGTCCTAAATTTTCCTATTGTTATACAACAGATGAAAAGTGTAAGACTGGTCTTTCAACATGCTTGCAAGGATTAGACTTTAAACTGGTTGATATTTATGATTTCAAATTTATTCTAGTTATATGATATTAGTTTAAACCTTTATCTTCCCCTACCTAAACAATCTTGGATTGAATATTTCAAAATCCTGTCAATATACAGTTCAAAAAATGAGAGATTTGTTTATATTAATATTTTCATATTTCATTATAATCACTAATTTATAACTACCTGGTTATAAAGTAGTGCAATGGTAGTGCAATGTTGTAATACATAAAAAGACTTCTAATAAATTTCTACTTCAGAGAAGTCCTTTACTTAAAAAGAAAATATAAATAATATATTTCCTAAATAGTTTTTAAACTAGCTGGAAAAATGCTGTAGCAGCTGTACTCCTTCAGCTTAAGATATTAAGTGTTACAGAGAAGAATTTTTTTCTTTCACCACTTTTCAAACCGTTTTCTTGCAAAACAATCTCTATTTCTTCTGTCAGATTAGCATCTTTAGTACTGGACTGATCTCACAATAATCTGATTCAACACTATTAAGGTACAACATATGTATTTTAAGTTTTAAATTTTTATATCATAGCTCTCAGATGTTCAGACTTGGATTTTTTTCTTGTACTTCAAGAAAGTTAACCATCCTTCTTTTAAAAAAACCTGATGATTTTGAATGTTGTAATTTTTATTACATAGTTATAAAAGCAAGTTTATGACAAGAATCTTTTCATATATTTACTGGGAATACACTTCCCAGTCTGAAGCCTTTGGTTTACTCATGCTTCTTACTTCATGTTTGAATTCCCAGTGATATTTTTGCTAGTGTTTTCTACTTGGAGTAATAGCATGATAAATAAATGACATTGACTAGTAGGATTTAGCATCTCCTTCCCAATTCAGTCACTGATAGTTCCATTATCCCTTATGTTATCTAAATACTCACATGTTTCCTTGGAAGAGCAAGAATGGCAATAGATCCTTTATAAAATCTAGTTCATCTGACATACAGCTGTGGTTAAGCCAAGCTCACAACTAAGCCCCACATAGCCATTTGCTCACTGCCTGCCACTGGGATGGGAGAGAATCAGATGGGTAAAAGTGAGAAAACTCATAGGCTGAGTTAAACATCGGTTAATAAGTGAAAGCTGCAAAAGCACACACTAGCAAAGAAAACAGGGAATGCTTTCACTGCTTCTCATGATCAGGCATGTGTTCAGCCATCTCCAAGAAAGCTGGGCTCTGTCACACACAGTGGTCACTTGGGAAGACAAATGCCATCACTCTAAAGGCTCCCCTCCCCTTCCCCTTTGTTCCCTCTGCTCTGTATGTTGAGCATGATTCCGTATGGTGTGAGAAATCTCTCTGGTCAGCTGGGGTCAGCTGTCATGGCTGTGTCCCTTTTCATCTCCTTTTGCACTTTTGCTTTATTTTCCAACAGTATTTAGACTTGAACAGTACTGTGGGGAGGCTTTCTTTGTGATGTAAAAATACCTAATGCACATATTTGTAATATACATTCAAACTAGTACTGAATATAAAAGTAGAAGATAATCACTTGAGAGATGCAGAAATGTAGAGGTGTTATGAAATTTTAAAACTGTTTTGAAAAGCATGTAAAATACTAAAAATTGAACTAATTTCTAGCACAACACTTTAGCTAATTTCTCCATACAATTAGCTTCATAACCAGAAACCAGCAGGCACACAGTTGTATGGGGAATTCTAGTCACCATTCTTTTATCTTATTTTTTTTTCTATTTTCTATTTTATTATTTTTATTTTTTTTACAATTACTATTGGTGTTACCCTCATTATTTGTATTTCTTGATACTTGGGTATGGATAATCAGAATGTAACAAAGCGGTGTAACTTTTACCTTAATGAGTACAAAGAGAGTGTTATACCTAGAAAAAATTTTTACTTAAATACTTACAGGTTTTACCGTTGACAACACTGACCATGAAATTCAGAATGAATTTAGGTCCTAAGATGAACTCTTCTGATTGTAAATCTTAGTGTCAAAGAGAAAAGATACAGAATCACAGAATCAATCACAGAATAATTTGGATTGGATCTCGTACAGGATTGTTCCTGTCTGGATGCCAGACACTCACCAGAGCCTCTCTCTCACCCCTTTGCAGCTGGACAGGGGAGAGAAAATGTAACATAGAGTTCATGAGTTGAGACAAGGACAGGAAGAGATCACTCACCAAATACTGTCACAGGCAAAAAAGACTCTAATTAGAGATATTAATTGAATTTATTGCTAAAAAAACCAGAGCGGGATAATAAGAAATAAAAACAGACCTTAAAAACACCTTCCCCCTGCCCCTCCCTCCGTCTTTTCTCTACATTCTCCCTGCTAGCAGTGCAGGGAGACAGGGAATGGGTGTTATGGTCAGTTCATCACAGGTTGTGTCTGCTGCTGCTCAGGGAGAAGAGTGATTCCCCCTGCTCCACTGTGAGGACCCTCCCATGGGAGACAGTTCTCCATGAACTTCTGCAATGTGAGTCCTTCTCATGGGCAACAGTTCTCTACAAACTGCTCCAGCACGAGTGACTCTACCATGGCATGCAGTCCTTCAAGAACAGCTTGCTTCAAAGTAGGTCCCCAACAGGGTCACAAGTACCAGCAAGAAACCATGTTCCTGCATGGGGTCCTCTCTCCATGGGTCTACAGGTCCCTGCTGGGACCCTGCTCCAGCATGGAGGTCACATGGGGTCACAGCCACCTCTCAGACACCCACTGTGGCAGTGGACCAGCAAGCTGCCTCCATGAGAAATCGGGAAATAGCTTGGACAGATTTT
>VYZT01036665.1:3858-15793 GCA_013400735.1 Pomatostomus ruficeps
TTTTTTTTTTCTTGTTTCATTTTGTTGTTTGCTTGTTTTGTTGTTCTGTTTTCTGGGTTGGATTTTGGGGTTTTTTTGAAGGCAGCGAGTCTCACTGTGCTGTCAGGCTGTATCCAAACTCACATCTGCTAAAATCAGGAACAAAAGTGTGTTTAATGTTTGATTCTGTCCCAAATTACCCAGCGATCTCCAGAGGAAACACAACCCCTTCAATGCAACTCCTGTCCTGAAATTGGACAGGAGTCCCATCTCTGTGCATGTCCGTGTCACCCTCAGAATCATCCTGTGACCCCACCTGGCGCTGCTGGATGCTGGGTGGATGTGCAATTATTTTTGGGGACTGGAACAAAGGAGGAACCCGTTATCAAAGGTGCAGCAGTTAAATAACGTCTCCCCCATTCATCAGGTGCTTTCTGGACTTTGCACAACCCTTCTGGGAAAAAAAAAAGATGAAAGAATATTGCCAGAAATGTTAGGGGGAAGCAATCAGACCCTCTGAGTGCTCTGAAGAGTCAGAGGAGAGGCCTCCAGAACCCTTTTTGTGCCTGATTGGGAACACAAACCCAAAAATGCCCTGTGCAGTTCTTTTAGGATCCTTATTGGTCTGGCCAATTATTTTCTCTGACTTCTTTGAGACAGAATGATGCTTAAAGGGTTTGCTCCTGCTTTGTGTGAGGATTTGTCTGTATTTCATGCAAGGCTTTTATGAAATTTTCAGAGCATTTCATGGCATTTAAAAATGTTTTTAATAAATCACAGGCAGCGTTGCAAGGTGTAAATAAAATTCTTAGTGAACGTATCACAGTGCTCATTGTAAAGCTGGTGCAGAGGAAAATGAGATAAATGGGGCAGGGTGGCTTGGACTGCAGGGCCTTTTTTCTTGGAAGTGAGAAAATAAAGAAGGGAATTCTTCTGGAACCTGGAGAAATGGCTTGATCGCAGCAGCAATAAAATAAAATAAAATTATTTCAACCTTTCCTGTTTCACCCACGAGCTGAGCTCCTCTCTCCCCTCTCTTCACATCTTTACACAGCCCCAGGAAAAATCAATGCCCTGCCCTGCTCTGCTCTGTATTTCCTCTCTGTCAGAACCCCCTGCTGAAGCTCCTGAGCTCTCTGCCCCTTCTCCTCCATAAAGATTTTTCTGGAAGTTTCTGCACTCAGCAGACCCCCTGCACCTGAGACTCACCAGGGGGAGGCTGAGGGAACACTGATGCCGAGGTTGTTCCAAGGCTGTTTGATTTTTATTTTTATTTTTTTGCCAGCAGGGATAGCAGTCTGCATTTTTGTCACATTTTGCATTTCCATCCTCAGAGGCTCTGTCACGTTGTAGGGAACATTGGTAAGGAAAAAACTGCATTATTGTTATTTTCTGTCCTCTTTCCATAGAACTTTTATAGTAATGGAAAGAGATGAGATCCTCGTACTTGAAATCTGTTTTCCTTGAAAGTTTAAAAGAAAAAAAAGTGAGAGGAAAATCATTTTAATACAACACTTAAAGTACAAACTAGCGAGAAATGTTCTGCTAAATTTTTCAGGATGGTCCCTAGGAGCTGATAGAGAAGCAGGAATGAATACCAAATAACACCACTCCTTGCCCCAAGTTATGATTTCACAACTCTTGCACAGAATTAATAGAAAGGCACCACACAATTACACCGAGCCCCAGGGAGCTGTCCAAGAATTCCTTTATAATGCCTTAAAATCCAGATGCATTTTAAAATTTCTTTATGGCCTGAATTAGGCAATTTGCCTCATATAATCTCAGACTACTTAAAAGCTGAGCGTATCCCTGAAACCAGGAATGAAATTATTTTTCTTGCAACTTTTGTTTTCTTCTCTCCTTGTTGTCCTCAAGTTCCCCACGTCCTGGTGATCATTTTTAACCCAAACGATGCCATCACTGGGTAAAGCCCAGCAAGAAAGGTAGGGGAGCAAATATTTAACAGCAGAGGGAGGAATCAAATGTTCATCCTGATCTAAATGAAAAATTTAATTGGAGAAACATCCCCTGGAGAACTGTGCGGTCCTTGGGAACGGCCACCATTGGGAACGCTCTGTGGAATGAACCTTACAGGATATTTAGTGAGCAGCCAGGTGTGGAGGTGCAGTTAAAAAAAGCCATTTTGAGGATGTCAGAGCTCTCAGCTCTGCAGAAACGTGGCTCTGGAGTGCCAGGGGGGTGTGATGAGCAGAGGGATCCTGCTCCAGGGTGTCTGACACTGACATCCAAGTGAGGTTTGCTCTGGCATCAGGGACACATCACTGAGCAGCCCTGCTGGCTCTGCTGCCCAGCCACACCTGCCTGAGGACAGCCAGAGGCAGGAGAGCTGCTAGAAAATAAAGATATTCCTTCATTTGTTACAAAAATCTGAGCTCCAATCCGTGGATGTATTCCCGAAGTCAGTGAAATAACGGATGACCTCAGATGACTCCAGACAAAACGTTCTGAATTATGGATGCCACGAATTTTACTCAGGGGGGGTGAAAAGGATATAAGAATATAAGCCAAGCTGAAGGAATTTCAGGAGCAGACAGAGCCCAGGAGAGAGCTGGTTTGGCATGAAGCTCTTTTCCCTAAAGGTTTCTTTTTGCTGTCTCCGGTGTCTGAGTCTGAAGTGTCCCTATTGCTCTTTCAGACACGTAGGGAGAGTTGATAAAGAGAAAAATGTTTCTGCTTGCAGTTGCTTGAAAGTCATGGCATTTCCAGATTTACACGTGCCAGGGTAGTCTGGAATTTCTCAAGCAGCTCCAAATATTTTGAATTAGTGTTTCATGACATGTAAGAAAAGCATATGGTACGATAGAGTAAATACATATCCAACCTTCTCTCTTGCTATAGGACATTGTAACGTTCCTACTTCCATCTTTTTTCCCTTCAGTGCTACACCTTTTGTTTTTGATTTTATTCAGTATCCTGGGCTGCATCAACAGAATCGTGGGCAGGAATTTAGAGGGAGATTCTGCCCCTGTGCCCCTGTGCTCAGGTGAGACCCGACCTGCAGAGCTGCCCCAGCGCAGGGAGGATGTGGAGCTGCTGCAGAGAGCCCAGAGGAGCCCCAGGATGAGCAGAGGATGGAGCAGCTCTGCTGGGAGGAAAGGCTGGCAGAGCTGGGATTGTTCAGCCTGGAGAGGAGAAGCTTTGGGCTGAGCTCAGGGTGGCCTTGCAGGGCCTGAAGGAGCCCCAGGAAGCACGGAGAGAGACAATTGCCAAGGGCTGCAGGGCCAGGAGCCAGGGAATGGCTGCAGAGTGACAAATGCCAGGGTTCGATGGGATCTTGGGCAGGAATTGTTCCCTGGGAGGGTGGGGAGGGGCTGGGCTGGAATTGCCAGAGCAGCTGTGGCTGCCCCTGGATCCCTGGCAGTGCCCAAGGCCAGGCTGGACATTGGGGCTGGGAGCAGCCTGGGACAGTGGGAGGTGTCCCTGCCATGGCAGGGGTTGGGATGTGATGATTTTTAGGACCATTCTGTAATTCTGTGATTTTAACCCTTTTATGCTCCCCCCAGGGGTCAGTGATGCTCTCCTGTGCTAACACTCCACCCCTGGGCAGGTACAGAACCAGATTTTAAGAGCTGATCCAAAACCCTCACTCTCATCTCCTCAGCCCAGAGCGCTGATTATTCACTCTCCAAAGCTTTTCTAAGGACAAACTTCCAGTCTGACGTTTTACCCTGGTGTCAAGTGCCACCCTTTTGTTACAAAGGGCAGATTCTTAAAATGCAAAATTCAAAAGCAAAAACTCCACAGCACTTGGAAAACTCTTTCCAGAAAGATATCTGCCTGTGCTTGGGGGAGTCATTTATTCTGAAAATACCCAGTTATCCTCCGCTTATCCTTTTTTATGAGGTGTGCCCAGAGCAGAATAGGAAGCATCTTTTCCCCACAATACGGATTTTCCTTATCTCCTGTTCTGTTGTCACAGTTATTACCAGAGGAGCAGTTTTGTACCAAATATTAAGCTACAGATGTAAGTGATACATCTAATTACTGTTGATTCAATGCTCTTTATGTAGGTTGATAACATTTATTTCCACCTCAACTCCCTAAATCTTTGGTCAAATTTGAATTGCAAGTAAGCTGGAATATGTATGATTTTATTATTGTTGTTGTTTTGGTTGTTTCAGCAGAAATTAGCTGAGGCATACAACCAAAAGAACAGAAAGAACGCTGCTATTATTAAATGAAGAAAAAAACCCAGTCTGTTCTTGGTGGCAAAGGTCAGGTTTTGAGGGGAGAATGGAATTGCAAAGCAGGGATTCATTATGCAGGAAAGGAAGAATTTTATTGTCTGAGGGATGCGCTGACAGGGGCCTGGAAGAGCTGTGAACTCATGTATGCAATAATTAACAAAAGGAACTTGGCTCAGGCAGGGAGATGATTGACAACTTTTCCAGTCCTGGGCACATAACAACGTGAAGAGCATTTTCTTGGCGTTCTCTGAGCTTTTAAGGGTCTTATCTTTACCTTTTCTCTGCAAGATTGAAGGACAGAAATGTTTTGGGGTTTTTTTTTCCCCAAATGAAAACCAAGACTCTCGCGGAACCTCATGATTCTAGAAGCTTGGGTTTTTCAAAACCATATTAAATTTTGATAGCGCTGCTAATATTCCTTGGCTAAGCTAAAATCTTTGCGAAAATTAAATTCCAAAATCTCAGGGATGAGATAACCAAGAGTTGAATTATGAATGAGGTAAAAATTTCTGGTTTTTTAGGTAGGAACAGCAATTACATACAGGCTACATTGGACTTCTTCTTCTTGAAACAGAACATTTCCTGTTACTTCCACCTTTATTTATATTTTTCTTTATTTTTGTTAGCTCCAGGTCACCCATTTGTGAATCACTTCCAAAAAAGAGGCTGCAGTCAGGCTGCCACTATTTCCAAATTCTCAGTGTTCCTTTGCATTCCGTGGCAGAGGCAAGCTGGGTTTTCCACTCCCATCCTTCCCAGGGCAAAGGGGGATTTGATTCCATGCTGGAGCCAAGTGGTGCAGGCACAAAACTTTTGGCTAAAACACCTTCCCAGCTTCTCTCTACAGATCCCAATCCATGCCCCTGTTGAACAACACCTCCTGAAGGGCAAATTTGGGACTCTGGCTGAGTTTTGGTGTGAGATACATTTACGTATGAGATGGTTTCAGAGGGCAAATATATGCCCAGAGGTTTGGAAATTATTTCATTTAAGAAAGTGCAGAAATTGAATATTGAAAGCAGAATTTTAAGGAGCAGTTTTTGAGGACCTTGGTCAAAAATGTCAGTGAAGTGGCTCGAGGCTTTATTGAGACTTCATTTTCTCATCACACCCAAATAATAAATGTGTGTTCAGCTGTGGGCCAGGGAGCATTTCCCCCTTAACCATCCCTGGAGGTGTCCAAATCCAGGCTGGAGCAGCCTGGGACAGTGGAACGTGTCCCACCCATGGCAGGGGTGGCACTGGATGAGCTTTAAGGTCCCTCCCAGCCCAAACCATTCCACAATTTTATAATTTTATTTCCGACTTGGTTTCACAATGTTAATTCTCTTCTAAAGCAGAGTTTTCCCTGCATTTATTTAAAATCCACTTAAATCTTCCAAAGGTGCCAACCAACAGCTTCAGCTGGAGAGGTGAACGGGGTGATGGGCTGGAAGGAAAGAGCAGCTTGCACATGGAAAGAGCAGGAAGTTCATTTTCACTCAGGATAAAAAAAGTCATTAAAAATGTCTCATCAGTTGTGTTCACAGCGAGCAGATGAGTTGAGTTTAATGGTGAAAAAAAAAAGGGATCAATATTTGTGAAAGCTGTAGAAACCTGTCTGTCCTGGATCAGCCTTATCAAGCAGATAAGAGGCCCTCACGGATTTTAGTTCTAGGAAATATCATGTGAGGAGTAGCAAAGAATGCTGGTCAACAGTTAAGGGAAAAGAATACAGGAAAAAAAAAAATTGAGGTGTAGAAGAGCAGCTGTTAAACAGGTAATACATCAATTACTGGATTTTTAAAACCTTAGACTTTGAAAATTATTTGCAAAGGCGTCCGGAATCAGTGACTGGAAAATATCACAGAGAATGGCAAGATAAAATGTTGGATGTAAAATAGAAATATCCCAGTTCATGGAGAAAGGCCCCAGTTGCACTTCCCAATGTAAACAGTGAGGGAAAGGTTTTATCAGGGAGTTTAGGACAGATGTCTTTTAAAAGCCTTTTAATGGGTATTGAATGAATCCCTAGATCTGGGCTGGGCTCTCCCTGTGTTTTTCACCTGCCTCATCGCTCCTCAAACATCTGACAGGGGATCACAGGGACAATATTTCCCATATAAAAGGCAAAATAATGCACAGAGGGCATTAATTCAAAGTGTGTTATTGCCCAGCCACTGCCCGTACTCACAGCTCAGCCTCTTGGAACTTTATTTACCACTGCTCCTTTCACCATAAAACATCTTGAACTGCACGGAGGAGGAAACCAGAAAGACTCCAGTGAGAGCCATTGCCAACAGTGAGAGAGCTGTTAAAGTAGAAAGCAACGAGAAGCAGAGACCTGCAAGGTCTGGCCTCTCTGAGGGCGTCCAGCATTGTTTTCAGAGTCAGACATGGCAGGGATTGTGCAATGGGGCTCTCCTGCTCCTCTAAATCAGTCAATCCCACACTTCAGCACTGCTCCTTTTCCTGTTCCTGCCCAGGAATGTCTCACAGTGCAGGAAAGGACACAGCTGTGTTCACCTGCTGATCCTCGCTCTCAGCACCGCGCTGCAATTCTGCCACGTAACGAGCGATCGCTCCTGCTGCCTAAATAATTCCCCTCTCTCCCTTCTTCAAATGTTTGCCAGCTTGCAGAACCTCGCTCTAATCACACTGCTGGGTTTTATAATCCACTTCAGCACCCAGGGCTTCCAGTCCTGGCTGTTCTTCGCTGAACTCCCCCCAGTTTGTCATCCTCACACTCCATAGGAACATTTCTTAACGCACATACGTATAAGAAAAATCATGGGAAACAGAAAGGCTCGTCCAAAATAAAGCCCTGCGATCCTTCGGGGCAGACACAGGAGATTTCAGCACAGCTGCTGGTGATGCCTATAAATTTTTTGTCTTTTCTTTTATACCTTTTTTATATATATTATACCCTTTTCTTTCCTTAAACCCCTTACCTAACACCCTGTAGCTTTAATACTGCATGTTTATAATTTTTTAGTCTAATATTAACTTAGTTTAAGGGTTCTCTGAGAAGAAAAAACATCCCAACTGTCTCAAAACCAGAGACTCCGACCTTAGAAAGTCTGCTCTCTAGAACATGTTTTTAAACTAAACTGTAGTTTCATTTAAAAGAGACATAGAGATAGTTACCTCACTTGTTAAGTTACTCATTAGGAGATTTTAAGTAGATATACTAATTTATAAAGTCCATAAAATAGTATACGTGTTGTACACAGAGAGTTTTGAAGTTTTGCGAGAAGTTTTTGAGTGCAGGAGTTTTTTCCCGCTAAGAGTTTTTTGAGAGACCGAGCGAGACTTAAAGATACACACGAAGCTGTTCAGCGTGTTTTTCATCTTTGATCCCATTAAACCCAAAGTAATATCCTTTTTCCCTATACTGCTGTGGCTGCCTCTTATTTTTACCAGCACTTAAAAGATCAGTTCTTGGCGAGTCAGGTAGGAGCACCTCAGACAGGTGAACTTCTCCTCCCCGACCGCTGAGGGACCTCAAATCCTCCGTGCAGGAGAGCCCTGGAGGGGCTGGAGCGTGTCCAGGGCAGGGAGCGGAGCCGGGGAGGGGCTGGAGAATCCTGAGGGAGCTGGGGAGGGGCTGGAGAATCCTGAGGGAGCTGGGCAAGGGGCTCAGCCTGGAGCAGAGGAGGCTCAGGGGGCCCTTCTGGCTCTGCACAACTCCCTGACAGGAGGGGGCAGCCGGGGGGGTCGGGCTCTGCTCCCAGGGCACAGGGACAGGAGCACAGGGAACGGCCTCAGGCTGGGCCAGGGGAGGCTCAGCTTGGACAGCAGCAGGAATTTCTGCCTGGAAAGGGCGCTCAGGCCTTGGCAGGGGCTGCCCAGGGAGCTTTGGAGTCCCCAGCCCTGCAGGTGTCCCAGGAAGGCCTGGACGTGGCTCTCAGAGCTCTGGGCCGAGTCACAGAACAGGCATTGGTCACATCCTGGACTCTGTGACATTGGAAATCTTTTCCAGCCTCAGGGATTCTGTGATTCCATGGTCTGGGAGGTCCCAGCTGACGCCCCTGCCTGACTCCACGTCTCCATCCGTGTGTTCAGGCAGCTCACACCCCTCACACGGAACAAAGGGAAGCTCCGTTCTCCTCCGACTGCCGGGGAATGAGTGATGGGGATATGATTGTGCTTCCCAACCATGACACTTGAAATTACCATTTTCCTTCATTCACAAGAGCTAAATCACACAGTGATTGTCACCGTCTGACATATTTATCATTGTCAGGCTGAGGCTGCTCCCTGCACATCACAGGATTCCTCTGCTCCTCCCGGGATCCTACACGAGGGAGTCGCGCCGGGCGTCTGGAAACGTTCGCTCACCTACCTGCAAACCGAGGGACAACAAACAACATCACTCCCTGTCCTTAGAAACGACACTTTTCTGTGGAGCTTTCAAACCTCTCCTTTCGCTTGACAGTTCGGGTGGCAGTTTAAATTCCTTTTCTGCTCCGTATTTTAGCATTGTTCGAGTCGTTCTTTTAATGACAGGTAAAGAATCGTTTCCTCTGAGCTCTACCGGCAATTTTTCCTTTCTTTTTGCTTTTTTCTTTTTAAATAAAGCAGCACAGAACTATCTCCAGACCTCCTGCTAACTCAGTTTCCTATGGCATATTGCTCTTGCGTGCAGTTGAGTGTCTTTTTGGTGATAACATTATTATTTCGGGGAGAATTGCTATTTCGGGCCCAAGGAACTCACGCTGGTGCACTAATTTGTGGGTGAAGGCTGTGTATTTTTAGAACCCATTCAATCATGTGTGCCAGGCTGGAACGTTTCAAAGTGAAGTCCTGAAAAGCACGATTGAAAACCCCTGAAAGGGAACAGAAAAGCTCCTGCTGTTTCCCTGCCTCCTAATCTCATCAGGTGCCCGTGATGTTAACGTGGAAAGGAAGGGGAGAGATGCATGAAATTACTCAATTTTTTCTTTATTCCCATAACTTTGAGTGTGTGAATCCCAGTTATCCCTAATCAGTTATAACGGGACACAACAGGTTATCCAGAAAAGTTGTGGATTTCCCGGAAAAGTTTCAGGCCATGAAACATTTCACTCCTGCAGGCTCCAATTTTGGGCACCCCAGCTCCAGTCAAACCCTTCTCATCTCCCTCCCTCCCACTTCCAAAACCTCGACAAAAGATTTTATGGATCCACAGCTTCCCACTCAGCAGCAGAAGGGCTGGAAATGTTTCTTAAATATTATTAAAATGGATCAGGGATTAATTTTTTTTTGAAAGTTCTCATATTGAATGAGGGATAAACAGACCCCATAACAGAAATTGTCTAAAAAGTCCAGATTTTTTATCACTAAACCTGATAAAGGCCTTTCCAACAAGCCTTGCAATGCACTTCTCTTTTTCCCACGGGATAAAAACAGTCACAGCAAACAAATTTAATAATTGAAGAACAAGAGGAGGTGAAAAAGCAACCAAATTATGTAAAATTTATAAAGTACAAATGAAAATGAGGGGTGGGAATGCGTAATTTCAAGTTCAGCGGCGTTTTTTTTTTTTTTCATTTTAAGGAACTCTTTTCAAACTTCCTTGGGAACAGAGGAGAGGTAAACCAGAGTGGCAAAAGAAAATTTTGGAGGAAAAGCAAAATATATAGAGAAGGGGGCTGGGGGAAACTCATTTTTATCAAAAGATTATAATTTCAAATGGAGCCTGCATTGTGTGTTACTATAGAAACTCCCATTTTGTGGCGTGTTTGTGGGGAAAAAGTCAAAAGTTGCATTTTAATGAAGGCAGATCACACATCGGCTTCCTCAGGGAAAGCCAAATAAAACAGAACTTTCTCGCCAAAAGTGAATAATTACCCCAAATTAAGGTGAGCTAATTAAGGGCACGGGGAAGGGGTATTAATTCCTGAAGTGCCGATGGGTTCTGCTCGTTTTTCCACGGCCGTCCCTGCCTTCCAGATTATGTATTAGATACTGCAGGAGCCTGATGGATTGAGAGGCTCGTTGCCATGGCGATATTTGCTGCTTTGCTGGTATTCCCTACTGAAAGTAAAGGATTTATTTTTTTTTTCTCCTTCCCCTACTCAGTTAGACAAATTGGCTATATATAGCCAGGGATGTTGGGGAACTGAACCAGCAGAACCGGCTGGGGGAGGATCAGGGGAAGGACTGGCGTTTGTGGATGTTCGGGAATCACAGTGGGACACGGGATCGGTGAGGGATGAGGGAAAGGGGAAGAGGAAAGGAAAGGAAAGGAAAGGAAAGGAAAGGAAAGGAAAGGAAAGGAAAGGAAAGGAAAGGAAAGGAAAGGAAAGGAAAGGAAAGGAAAGGAAAGGAAAGGAAAGGAAAGGAAAGGAAAGGAAAAAGGGAAGAAAGGGAAGGAAGGAAAGGAAAGGAAAGGAAAGGAAAGGAAAGGAAAGGAAAGGAAAGGAAAGGAAAGGAAAGGAAAGGAAAGGAAAGGAAAGGAAAGGAAAGGAAAGGAAAGGAAAGGAAAGGAAAGGAAAGGAAAGGAAAGGAAAGGAAAGGAAAGGAAAGGAAAGGAAAGGAAAGGAAAGGAAAGGAAAGGAAAGGAAAGGAAAGGAAAGGAAAGGAAAGGAAAGGAAAGGAAAGGAAAGGAAAGGAAAGGAAAGGAAAGGAAAGGAAAGGAAAGGAAAGGAAAGGAAAGGAAAGGAAAGGAAAGGAAAGGAAAGGAAAGGAAAGGAAAGGAAAGGAAAGGAAAGGAAAGGAAAGGAAAGGAAAGGAAAGGAAAGGAAAGGAAAGGAAAGGAAAGGAAAGGAAAGGAAAGGAAAGGAAAGGAAAGGAAAGGAAAGGAAAGGAAAGGAAAGGAAAGGAAAGGAAAGGAAAGGAAAGGAAAGGAAAGGAAANTCATCCCACACTTTCACAGCGCATTCTCCCTTTCTGAGCCAGGGAGAGCAGCACAGGAGAGCAGGCAGGGCTGCCCAAGAGGAAGCCAGAGCTGCTGGTGCTTTGCTGTGCTCCAGGTGATTTGTAGCTCCAGGGACAGCTGAGAGGTAAAAACCTCTCAAATTAATAAAAAACTAAAAAAGAAAAGCAATTTCATTGCTTACCACTGAAATTGGCAGCGCAAATCACAATTGGAGCTCCAAATACAAGCCGCCTTCTCCTGTTCTTTTTTCCTTTTTTTCTGGTTTGTTTTTTTTTTTGTTGTTAATCTTTGCTCATAGCATTTTGCAAGCAAGGTGTTGATACCATTTCCATCCTCCTCTTGGCACAGGGAGAGCCAATGTGCCTCAGTCAGATGTTTGGGAGTACTGTCTCTGCTGCAGGGTTCAGTCTGTTGCTCGGAGGTGTGGGAAGAGTGTGACAATGTGCTTTCTTTTTAATATTAGCCCATCTCAGCCAAGCAGCTACGGATTGCTGCAGAGTTTAAAAAAAAAATAAAATAATGCTGCTTTGTTTCTTCTTCTCCACTCTTCTCATGAACAGAAATGAGCTGATAAATCCGTAATATTTGTCTTAGGGCTTGGAAAGACGCTGTTCCAACAAGACTGACCAGGCAGCTGGGACTGTCCTGGGGATAATTCACTTCCCAGCTACTCTCTCCTCCTCTTTTCCATGCCTGTCATCCATTAGAGTTTGAAATTTTTTAGGATATCAGACAGTCACAGTGTCTGATATCCTCAAAAATATCAGTGTCACAAAATCCAGCCCGTGGCAAGCCAGGGGTGCAGCTTTTGCAGCAGAGAGTTCACCCTCACTCCTGGCATGGAAACCTACAGCCCCCTGGGGAAAATTAAATCTCTGTCTATGCCTAAGAAAATCAAACTTTT
>VYZT01036666.1:0-21219 GCA_013400735.1 Pomatostomus ruficeps
GACCTTTAAGGTCATCCAGTCCAAGTGTAAGCAGAGCACCATCACTGTAACCCCTAACCCACAGCACCCAGCACCAGATCCATATGCCTCTTGAACACCTCCAAGGATGGCGACTCCACTACCCCTCTGGGCAACCTCTTCCAATGCCTCACCACCATAACAGTGAAACTTTTTTTTCCTAATATCTAATCTGAATCTCCTGTCTCATTTTAAGGCCGTTTCCTCTAGACCTCTCACTGCAGGCACAGTGGAAGAGACTGGTCCCCACCTCACTACAACCCTCCTGAGCCTCCTCTTGTCTAGACCAGCTATCTCAACTGTTCCTCTTAGGACATGTTTTCTAGATCCTTCATGAGCCTTGTTGCCCTTCTCTGGACATGCTCCAGCACCTCAATATCTTTTCTAATGTGAGGAGCCCAAAACTGAACACAGTAGTCAAGATGCGACCTCACCAGTGCCAGTTGTTACAAAATTAAATATATATGTTTAGTAACTGTTCATTTGAAACTTCTTAGGTGGCTCCAGTTCTAAGTGACAGCCAGTGCCCTACATCAAAGTCATCTGATGGACAGTCAAGTGCACACTCTATACCAAATAAGGTAAGATTATATGTAACTAAAAACTTCGTAACATACAGGAGATGAGTAAAAGAGACAACTCCTATGAAACTGCAACTGTGACAGCATTCACTTAAATGATCTGCAATTTGAAAGTATTTATTCCACTTCAGCAAAACTTTCATATATGATTCCAAGCAAAGACAAACTGTTGTGCCTATACTTGTCTGGCATGACATAGTAGCAGTTTGTTCCCTCAGGGCTCAGAACAGAAAAGTAACTACAGCTTCCCTTTTATTGTAGTCAGGCTATCATTAAGCTCTTAATTTTCAAGAACAATTCTGTTCCTCTAGGATAGGAAATTAAAGTATGTTTATTACTACTACTTATGAGTTTAAGTACTTTCTCCTGCTCTTGAAAAACTGTGCTACTGCCACCAATTGAATGTGATTCTGTGACTGAGATAAAATAGCCTTGGTATGAAAAAGACTTACCAAAGTAATTTTAACTTTCATGGCCTTTAATTTGAAGATTTTGCTTCAGCCTTCTGAATGAAAGTTAATGACTGATAAAAAAATACTTTGGAAAGTACAACCTTCATACATATTAGCTATCTAGATGAAATAATACTCTGTTTTGTTTCAACAGTGTGCTGCTATTAGTTTGTAGAAAGGAAGCTAATGTAATAAATCTTTTACTGCCTTAATTTTAATAAGTCTAGGAGAAAGTAAAAATAGCAGTACTCCTTGTTAGGTAATAATATTAAAAGATTTTTCTTTCACAGTACCTTGATTATATAGGTAAATTAGAATATTATTCTTTGGGCCACAAAGCCATGCTAAGTTACAGCTTGAGTTGTATGACTTGATGTTAAAAGTTTGCACATGGAATTGTCCTTATATTCTAGACTGAGTCTGAGCTGTAAGCATGAGAGGAAGACTGAAAATTATGTACTTTTAAAGTCTCGCTTTCGTCATTTTTTGTTTTAGTATTTGAAGAGAGAATGTGTCAGTAACTGCAGTTTCCTTATGCTTATTACTTTAAAACCTAATACTATATTGCAGAGATTACCATTTAATATGGAACTTAGAGTAGTTTTCATGGGTTTTAATTGATTTCTTTTAAAGACTGGCTGTAACTAAGAACCTCTGTTTGTAGACATGTTGCGAAATAACATGAATAAAGCATAAGAATCTGTCTGTAGGTGGCTTTATTTGATAATCAAGATATTTTAAAATGGTTTGCTTTTATAATAGAAGTGCTGTAGATAGCATAGTAATGCACAGGATGGAACAAAATATTTTAATGGCAGCAACAATAAAGAACAGTTTCTTAAGTGATAAAACAACTTTTTTCTGGTGTGATTCTTGATGGTGTTAATACACTTACTAGTACTTCTCAGGAATTTGAGGTAATAGTTTAAAAAGTGATGCTAGGTGTATAATATGTGTTGTGCATTTATATATACACACTTAGAGTATTTCGTGACATGAATACTTACTCCCTTCATTCTTTATCTTTGAAGGCTGCTGAAAACACTCAGAGTGATACAAGTGTCTCATCAGGGGAAGCAAGCAAAAGAAGTATTCATTTTCTGCCTAATGAAACAAAACTAGATCCTCAACTAGAAAACAAAGACTTGAATACCAAAGAAAAAAGTGATCCAGTTGTGGATGAAGATGATGTAGAGGGAGATTCTTTCTTTGATGACCCTATACCCAAACCAGAAAGAACTTATGGCTGGTAGGTAACATGGATGTTCTACTTAATACGTGATTTGTTTTGTCCTCTGTGTGCTTGCAGACCTTTGAGAGCTATTTGTTATTTGATTATTTGCATTTGTAAGTGTTTAGATCTGTAACATTTTGTTTCCAAAATATTAGTTTCTCTGATTCTATTTTATTCCACGATTCTATTCTATGCACAGTGTCCTCTGGGTTCTCTTGGGTGTACTATGAATGAAAAAACCTGTATCACTTTAAAGTGCTTCAGTTAGGATATCTAATGTCCCCAGCCTGTTTCTTTGGTGGAATGAGCATGTATGAGGCACAGACATCAGTATTTCTTCTTGCAACAGAGCTCCAGGGGTGATCTGTACTAAAGGAAGTGGACAGTGACAGGGATAGTGCATTAAATATCTGTACAGCTTTGTAAGGAATACAAAAAACACTTTAAAGTAACTCCATAGACTGTAATAATAAGGAAAGTTTTCTTACAGCTGAGGGTTTCCTCTTCACATTGCAACACCTTTTGTGTGCAGTTCTTTGTTTTCAGTGAAGTGTCGCTTCAGCATATGCCAATTTTGCAGATGCATCCAAAACACGTTTTTTTATTGTTCCTCTGTGGAGTCTGATGACTGAAAAATGCCATTTGGAACAAGAATGAGTGACTGAACTATACAGCAGCTTTGTTACAAAACTGAAGACCCTATCTTTGTGTTATCATGTTGAGTTATCTTGAAGCTTAGTTTAGATACCACTAAATTGAGAAATGCTGCAGGATCATTTCATTTTGCTGTGCTCAAGTAATCCGAGAATTGCTCCAGCTTAGCAGGCATTAAGAAGAGGTTGCAGAATCACGTGTAAGTCAGTTTGGCTATTGGCTTTTCTCTGATAATGGACAGAGTAGCATAAGCTTTTTTGTATTACTGCTACAGCTGATGCTTAGTCTTAGAATAGAATCGTTCTGGTAGAGCACAAAGTAATCATGCCACATAAACCAGGTCTCTCTCTAACAAATTAATGGACTCTTTGTGAAAGATTATTTATGATACAGCTTTTGTTGAATGTTTTTAGTTGGAGTAGTTGGATGTTTTTAGTAGTAGGTTTTTTCCTTGAAAAGCAATGATTGTACTCTGGAAAATACTGTGTGTTACAAATAACCATACTATGGTATTTCTTTTCTCCTTTTTGTATTGTTAATACCAAGATTAAAACTGCATTTGAGTGCATTTGCTCCTCTTTACTCAAGAGCTCATTTAACTAGCCTTTAACCAAAGTAACCATTGTAGCAGGTAGTCTAAATGATAAGTTGGGAAGATTATAAAAGTCTGTAAAAACTTCTGCTTAATAATAGTATTTACTAATTTCTTATTGTTTGAGCATTTTCATACGACAAGAAGGGCAATTTACTGAAAAACTGGGTAAACTAGATTTCTTTTAAAAGATCATCCAAAAAAGAGACTCTAATTACTTAGTAAAGTAAGGATTTTTTTTACTAGTAGAGAAACTCTATATAGAAAAAATTACTTCTGAATTTTGTGTGTCTGTAGTAAAGTCACAGTCCACCGACTACTGTTTTGTAGCACATAACGTTACTGTGATGCGGCTATTCTAGTAACATCCCATAGAAAGGTTTGCTGAATATGTTAACAACAAGTGAGCTAGAATCTATTTGTAGCTGAGCTGTGTGTGCTGTATCGTTCATTTTTACCTTCCTGACAACTCTCCTGGAGTGCAAAAACCCCCAAATTCTTCAGGTGGGATCCCCTTTGTGGTACATTGTGCTGGTATGCTCAAGTCCCAAGGGGTAAGTAAGTAGGACAGCTGCCAGCATTGCTTTCTTTGGAAAAAGGAAATTTCCTTATGGAAATCCTGCCTGTTCCTTTAAGATGGGTTCAGTGGAGAGAAAAGGAGCAAGCAGTTGCTAATGACAGTGTGAGAGATGATCCAGGGAGTCATTTCCTCTAGGTCTCTGAATTTTGTTCAGAATTTTGAAGCATTTTAATGTGTGATGTTACACATGATATTTTGGTGCTCTAGATACAATGAATGATTAAATGATGTCCACTATTAATGAGAATGGAATCCAAATAGCAAACAGTTCTGGCAATTCTAAATGTCTATTAGTCAGTACTAATGGTCTCTTTTAATTTGTGTTTCTTCATCCTGTACTTGCAAGTAGGATTTGAACTAGGTAATAGCCACGTGAACTTTAACATGTGGTGAGCTCTATCTTCCTATAACTAAGAGGTTTTCATTCTGTGAACTGACTGCTCTTAGAATTAATAGCTTCATCAGACATAATCTCTTTTAGATGTAAAACAAACTAAAATACTGATTTATATCTGAGTCTTTCTTCTTTTGGCTGCATTTACATGTGGGGATGATGAAAGGTCCCTAGACACAAACAGTGATGCTGATGAAGGTGCTCTGTCTGTGAGAGAAGACAGGCGGAAGCCTTTGCATGGGTGAGAAAGTGGCTTTCTCAGTGAATGTTGTGGTTGACCCTTGTGCCAGTGAACTGCCTACTGCTTTTAAGGTTGCAGAGTGAATAGTCCTTTTCTCCTGCTCTTTTTTTGCTGTAATGTTGCTGTTCTAGTTTTATGACAATTTAATAACAGAAAATAAAGTAATTATGCGTATTTTGCAGCTCTTTGGAGAACTTACTTGGTTTTTTTTACAGGAAAACTGAGACTAATAAAGCAGGAGGTCTAGCATCCCTTTCTGATGCACCACTTCTAAAAAGTGGGTTAAGCTCCCTGACCGGTGCACCTTTGCTAAAGGACTCTGATAGTAAGTTTGCGTATGTTTTTGTGTTTTGATGATTGTAGAAGGTATTTCCTGTAATGAAATGAGTGAGCTACACGTTCAGATGGAAAAATGGTGGAGTATGTGGCCCCCTTCTGGTTGTAGTGTGCTTTACAGTAGTGCTTTCTTCGTGAGTGATGGTATACTGGTTTGGCTATATTGTGCTACCACTGGGCCATTTTTTGCTTTGGAACAAGAAATACTTACCTACATCCCTTTTTTGTGTGTATATAAAGCAGTGTGTATAAAGGAGTATATTCTACTTCTCAGTTTTAAACTGAAATTGACTTACTCCTTTGTATTACCTAAAATTATTTGTACCAGTTCTTTAGAGATATTTGCTTTCGTGTTGTAAATCCGTGAGTAGTGGGAGATTATCCCTGTTTACTCCTCAAGTTTTTAAATGTTATCAGAGTTCAGCTCTGAAAATTTGATATTGCTGTACTATACTATAAAAGTACATAGGGTTGTTAGAACAATTGTTATAAATGGTTTTTTGTATGTATAAGTGGGATCTTATTGAAGAGTCACAAGTCCAGTTTCTGATATAAGTGCTTTTGTTTACAGATTTGGATAGAAACTCTGTTTTGAAAGACCTGCGGTTGGTGAACGCAAAGCTGGGATCACTAGAATTAGGCAAGTAACTGCTAAATATGAGGAAGCTCTGATATTTTTGGTTGGCCAGAACTGATAAATTCTGGCCCAGCTTCCTAAAGGAATCTGAGAAACTCAAATACACATGTTGAACTAAAATCTTCAGCCTTTGCTTATGTCATTCTATTTAACATAGATTAAATCTTAATATAGTTAAGAGCAAGATGTGATCTAAAGAAGTTCAGAAGACTGAAAACTGGTGTCCTGTGGATTTATATTCTGCACGTATAGCAAAAATTTGATTCATTCCGTGCATGTATTTACTAATATCAAATGATGAGTTTTTTTGTTGAGGTTTCTATGAAAAGAGCAGGTTTGTGTTTTTGGTATAGATAGTCTGATAAGTATTACTGCTTTTCAGTGGCTTATTCATTTGCCCTCCACACCTTTGAAAGTTGCCTTTTTTTGATGCAATATGAAGAAGGTGTGATGGAAGAATGCTCTCAAAATAGAGCTGCTAAGTAGTGAAGTTTTGTGTTCAGCAATGCAGCTAACATCCTGAAAATGTATGTTCAATTTTGAAACAGTTTATCTGATAACATTGAGATTAATTAATGGCAAACATAATTCATCCTTCTAATCTGCATGAGTAATTTAATCTACTCCCACTTTTGCTGTTCATCAAACCATGTATTTTGGTGCAGGAATAGACTGGGGGGTTTTGTGTTTCCAGAAGAGAAAACTTGTTTGATTAATAGCTTTTAATTCTTACTTAGGAAATGGAGATGATGACGAATATGCTGATGACTTCAACAGGTAAGAGAAGGATGATACCTCAGTAGGATAGTATTTTATGCACTATAAGCATATCCACTGGCATATTTGAATTATTTCATAATATGTCAGACAGTCACTATCACTGGAATCTGTCAGTATTTTTGAACTCCTTTAAACATCAGTTTTCTATTTTAATAGATTTAGTTACAAAGTAAAAAAACAACTAAACCAGATCCCTTTTTATATAGGGATAATGAGTTCCTTAAAAACCTGCTAACCTACTGCTAACTTTAAGATGATACTGTGTTGGATTTTTTGTGGAAGGGGTTTGAGGTTTGTTTTTTTTCCTGAACCATGCATTTAATAATGTTTTAGCAATTAATGCAATTAGTCGGTAATTATGTTTTATGCTGAGACATTCAACTGGAAAATATGAGTAGTCAGTAATAACAACCTCATGCTTATGGTGTGAAGGTATTGGTGTTGTAAACTGCATGATCGAGGCCCAGGTATTTCTCAGTATTTATTATGGCTTCATTTAGGTAGGAAGCCTTTAATTGTTATGGGGTTTTAAGTAATTTCACATCTAACTTGCTAGGAAGTGAAATTCCCATCAAATGTCAGATATACAGGAAAATGTCATACCTGGATGTTTGATAAGGAAATCTTATTTCTGTGCTTTATGGTTTTCTTTCTCTTTAGTACGAGTCATCGCTCAGAAAAAAGTGATATCAGTATTGGTGAAGAAATAGATGAAATTTCTGTGGGAACAGAAGAGTCAAATGCCAGTGATAAAGTATGATTATTTTAAAGTTGGTGTTCTTTATATTCTTCTGATCTTGTCTTGACTTTGTTTCCAACCTTCTGTGAAGTAATGTGCTGTTCTCCTTAGTTCCTAGTTTGTATTTTAAGGTTGTATTATTTGTTACATTTGGGTTTTTACGCCTAGTATCCTTGCTAAGTTAGATGCTATACTGATTTAAAAAATCCCAACAAAACAAAAACCTTGCAACAGTTGTTCAATAGCACAATTCACTGTGCCTTTCTAGGTGTGTAAAATGTGTTTGAAGCTGGTTCAGTGCCCAACGTAAAAAGGTTTATCCCAGTATCTCAAGAACTGTCAGAGTACCTCCTAAAGGATTGT
Organism: Pomatostomus ruficeps; assembly: GCA_013400735.1. Classification (NCBI taxonomy): domain Eukaryota; kingdom Metazoa; phylum Chordata; class Aves; order Passeriformes; family Timaliidae; genus Pomatostomus; species Pomatostomus ruficeps. Next base: position 7,602 of record VYZT01036666.1, read on the forward strand.
GTAATCTCACTGAAAGAGCTTGAGGCCAAAAGGTATATGAAAGCATATGAATACGTGACATAATACTTACTGTTTTTGTGATTTCTGATTTTGCAATTTTATTTATTTTCTAGCTCGAAAGCATCACGCAAGACCTTACCATTTCTCAGTTAAGCGACGTTGCAGATTATCTAGAAGACGTGGCATAGAATTGGACAGCAAAAATCTTTCATTGTGCTGGACTAGAAGATTTCTGTGGACTATTAATTTCAGACAATCACCTTTTTCTGGAATGTCCACTCCCTATTTGTGCCTTGTGTTTCAAAAAGACTGTAGGTGAAGAAGGCTTTTAAATATTCTTAACAAGAACTAAATGAAATAGTGTGTTCCCATTTGAGTCTGATATCAGAATTACTTTCTTCATTTGGTTCAGCCAAACCTTTCACAGCAGGAGGTGGATTTTCCAAGCAGAATGTCCATTGCTGGCAGTGGACATCATAAAAACCAGTTGATACGAGAACATCGAGAAAGAGGCATGTGGCTTTGTAGTGTAATTTGCACTGTTATTTTAACAGTCAGATTTTTTTTTAAAGATAACCAAAGCAAGAACCTTCAAAGGTAGTGGTTCAACTCACACTTCTTTTAACACAGTCTTGTCAAGTCAGCATGTAGTACATATTTATGGTAACTCTAGCCACAATACCTAATTACTCCAGACTTACTTGAAACTGCTGTTTTATAGACTCTTCTGAAAGTTGGACTTTACCTTTTTTAAAGGCATATTAAACTGAGGGTATCTAAACTCTTAAATCTAAATTTAGCTATATTTAGGAGCTAAATTTAGCACTAGTCTTAACTCAGAATATTCTTGTTTAAATATGTTTGTCAGACCGTTGATGTTAAGACCTAAGCTGTTTTTATATATGATAATTTCATCAATGTTATCTGTTGTTAAATCACGAAAAGTAATTTTGTAAGGATTCACAAATCCGTAACTAAATCTTATGGGGTTTTGTTAAGTTTTTAACAGTGTGTAATGCTTAGTGGAGCTTTTGTTATTGAGGGCTCTTCATGTGCTGTAACATCACTTTCATTCTTGAAAATATTTTAAGTGAAAATGAGCGCCAAAAAGTGAAACTACGAACCTTCTGCTTTTCAGATTCTGACTGCTGTACAAAGTTAAATGCAAATATTTAAAAATACCCTACTGAAGACATTACGAACACTAAATTCTAACTAAGAGCAAATTCTTATATTTTCATGATACTCTTGCAGAATGGGGTCAGTCATGGAGTGACAGTTCCTTAATGATACTGGCGCTGCTATAATGTATAGGTCGTGGACATTTGTAATACTGAAACAAAACTTCAAAATGTGCACTTTCTGAACATTGTGAACACATCTGGAAAACAGACATGTAAGTGAATATAAATAATTTAATTTTAACTTTTTTTTTTCTTTTTTTAGGCTTTGTAATTTTCAGGAACACTGTTGGCCTGTCATCAGTAGTCACCACAGTGGAAGTAGCATGCTAAACTAAAGCCATTGGTTAAGCATATAAAGCTGCTGCTAGCACTGGAAGCTGACCTAAATTTTTTTTTTGCACTGGGCCAGCAGGCCTGGAGCAGTGCTGGGAATTTAGGCCTGTACATTACATAAATGATTTGAGAGGAGACAGAAAAAGTGTGCCTTTATTTATGTGCACCCCAAAAATAGCCAGCAAAAAAGCATCAGAGTATTTAGTCATGGTGTTAACTTTTAACTTTGTGCCATATTGTAGCAGCTGAACACAGAGGAGAATTTTTTTCACCCCAGAAAGTCAACGTTCCATAACTTCAAACAGAAACAATGTTGTAACATTGTGTAAAAAATTCAAGGGTAGGGGAACCTGTGCCTCAAGATACTGTGTATGGAAAAGTTTGGATTGGACTTTTTTTCCCCCTTTCTTTTTTTCCTTTCTTTTTTCCTTTTTTTTTTTTCTTAAGAAAAGCATCAGCATGTCTGAAGGAAATAAAATTCCACATGAACAGTTGTTTTCTGGTATTCATTTTTAAGGCGTATGGATTAATGCATAGGCAGTGTTGTTTGCTTTCTTACATGCCTTGGGAAAACATGATGTTCCATTACCTGTTAGCTGTAGGATATGTGGCAATTTATCATACCAAAAGAAACCTAAAGTTTATTAAAATATTTCTAATTGCATTTGAAGATGTGGCCTTTTCAATAACTAATTAGATATTTTAAGTGTTAACATGACTTGTGTTAACAGCCAAGTATTGTTCTTTTACCTTGGGAGTTAATTGGAGACCTTGCACTTTGGCTCTAATTGAAGGAAATACCAAAAAGTGGTAAGTCTCCACGCTGTTCCTCCTGTGAGCTTTTACTGAATTGTGTATGATAATTCAAATTGTAAAATAAAGCTGTTGTGCTGGCTAAATTGTGTTTTGAGACTTGTTGAACCAGAAATCTTAACATTTAGATAAATTAAGGAAGTTCATGAAAAATGCTTTTTTTGTAGTCCAGTCTGCAGTTGAGAATTCTTTTAAGCCCAAATTATTTCACAATTCCTGATGAAGAATCTGATTAAGGCTTGACTGAATTAAGTTAGTGGGTATCAGCCCAAGTTTTCAGATGGTTTATGATTCAACAAAGGAAAACAAAATAACAATCTTGATTGGCAAAATTTTGCCTTGTTAGCAGTATTTAAACATAAGTGACAAGTTAAGCTCTCTTGAATGCTTGTTTCACTGTATATTTCAAACCATATTGTTTAGTATTTCACTGGAGGACCAGTGTAGTTGAGTACCCCACCTCAGATGTGTTAGAAGTAACAACCAGAGCCCAGTCATAAAAGATGGGAACATTTCTGTGAGCAGAGAAGCATCTGAGAGGGGCACTGATGACTGCTCTGTGCAGTTCTGTATCAATTAGGTCTGGTTAGAAATATTCTATTTTGTTAAATGCTTTCTGTAACTTTTTTAACTAATTCTGTGATTTTTCAGAAGTAAGAATTTAAGGACTAGACTGTGGCTGACAGTTTCACAGCATTAATATGGCTCTTGTAATAAGGATGGTTTGTAAAAATACCTGTCTTTTTCTATTTAGTAAAATTACTGCATTCCGCCTCTTTTTAAGTGGGAAACCACAGAACATCTGATAAAATATTTCCTTGTAGATTATGCTTTCCCCAGAGATAATAAAATCACTATCATCTTTAGACTGTTTTGACAATATATAGATACTACACCTAGCTCTGGAGACAACTGAAACACTTGATGATGAGGTTATGGTGGTAAAGATGAGGTTTACTACTTTGTTTTCTTTTTGGTATAGTCATTTACACTGATTAAATACTATTGACAAAGACCAGCCTTCTCTTCAGGAAAAAAAAAATGCATCCATGGGTATTTGTAGATAAAAAGGTAACAAACTTCTAGTTTTAGTGTTGTGTAGGCAGCAGGAATTAAATCTTGTCAGGACGACTGCAGAACTTTGTGGTGCCAGACACATCTCTTTTAGCAGGTCCTTTGGTTTGATGTTTTCCTTGTAAGGCAGAGCCAAGAGAAATTGAACTTAATTGCAAGAGGTGCAGTTTTGGTAGATTTGTTCATATTGAAGCTAAATCCTCTACAGGCTAGATGCCAAAATCTTCCAAAGCATCTCTCTAGCCAAGCTGCGGACAGATAGGCTGGATAAAATGCAGCTTTGCAGAAAAGGGCCTGAGGGCAGCTGTGAAGAGTGAAAGGCTGGAAGCGTGAGTCGGTGTGCAGGCTGAGGGAAGTGGTTGTTACCCCTTCCTTGTGAGACCAATGCCTGGAGTGTTGTGCTCAGCTTGGCTCCTCCAGTGCAAGAGTTGCCAACAAAACAGAGCCCGGTAGAGGGGTTTAGAGGATGGTGGTGGGGCTGGGGTATATGATCTGTGAAGAGCTGACACTGCTCTGGCTGTAGAAGAGATGGTGAAGGTGGCTGGCTAAACTGAACTTCCATGCTCACAGCAGAAGAGACCTGTACTCTTCCTAGAGGTGCCCAGTGGGAGGACAACAAGCTGCAGTGAGAGAAATTGCAGTTGCATACATGATAAAAAATCTAAAGAATCACCAGGAAAATGGTCCAGGACTTAGAGCAGATACCCAGAGAGATTGTGAAGTCTCCATCACTGTAAATTTTCAAAACTCAAATGGGCAGACTCAGAGCCACCTGATTTAGCTTTGAAGTTAGGTCTGCTTTGAGTAGCAGGCTGTACCTCCACCAAGCCCTTTCAACTTCGATTATTCCATTATTCTACTGGAACAGACCTCTGTATGGAAAACTAGTAATTATGGGGATAGACAGACTCCATCTGCTGCCTCTGTCCATGAAAACTACCCTGTTTTCAGGTAGAAATAGTTTTGCTACAGTTTATTGGTGCAGGTGTTTATGTTCATGCCAACTGTTCCACAGAGAAAAGCCAACGTTTGCAAATACAGTAATTTAACATTTACTCTACTGTAAGGTTTTAAATCTGTCCTTGAAGAAATCTATTAGAAAACATGGACTTAGAACATAACTGAATAGTGTGCTGTGTAAATAACTGCAGTTGATCCTTACACTTGGATCTAAGTTTAAAAACAAGGCATAAGGTTTCTGAAAGTTGTTTTTCAGTTTTTTAACAGCTTTAAGTGTTTTGTTTCAATTGCTCTGTGCCATGGGGAAACCACAACAGATACAAGGTAGTAAAATCAGGTCATTTGCACAGCTCCCCTGTTAAAGTATCACATGCCCTTTGATAGCAAGAAACTGCTTCAGCTTTTTTTTTTTCTCTGAAATAGAAAAGTTTTCACCTTACGCTCACATATTCTGTTTCGGCTGACAGGTGTCCTTCAGGGCATGCTGCAGGGGGAACTATTGGGAAAAGGCTGAACTGTGGCAAAGAAGTGTTTCCAGATGCATTTTTGGCCTAGGTGATTGTGGCAGACTTGCTTTTAAACTGATGTTGACTTGCTTTTTAACATGATGTCCCATCACGCTTCAGACATGTAATTCTGGTAGTTAGTGTTACGCGATTAAAAGCTCAGCTGCACAAATGGAAAGCAGACCAGAGGAACAAGGTAACTTGTGCAGATCCAGCTGCTACTGCTGTGGGCTGCTGCGATCCAGCAGCTCCTCTCCTGAGGTGTGGGGCTGTGAGGCTCAGCCTGCTGCAGCCACCCAGATCAACAAGCTCCTCAGAACCTGCAGTGGCTGTGAGCCTCCTGCACGGGGAGTGCTGCTCACCAAGGGGCTGAAACATGGCTGGGGAACACTGTGTGAGGAGAGGTGACGGTGCAGCCCACCTACTCTTTACATTGGTGAATGCTGGGTTATGGGATTAAGGCTCAGCTCTTATAAGCAAGGGGAAGCCCAATACAGAGCTGGAGCTCTTGAAGCTGAAACCCCTTGTCCCGTCTCTTTCCTGGGCCATCTCAGGAGAGGAGTCCCCAGGCAAGCCCCTGCATCACCTCATGGGCTGAGTGACCTACAGAGACATGGGCTGATGGTGGGATGCTGGAGAAGACCATTTGGGGGGGTGCATAAATGCTGTTTCGGGATATTTAGAGTCAGAACCATAAGGAGAAAAGGGCTTGGGATCATGGTGGTTTGGAGGAATGAGCATGGATGGGCAGAGAAGGCAAAGGGGACGGTTGTGGGCAAACAGGCTGCTGCTCAGCAGTGTGTCTGGCTGTGCCTACCCCTCACAGGCACTGTCTACTCTCCCTGAAAATTCTTTCTAGTTCTTTCTAAGCATGAATGAAATGCTTAAAACTGTCTAAGTAATACTGGTTTGTGGATAAATTAGGGATGAATTTAGGCAAAATCTGGAAGCATGCATTTCCTTTAACTCAATGTGATATTTCGCCACCTAGAAACGTTTGACAGAGATTGGGTTTTACAAAATTATTCTGGCAACCTTTATAAGAAAAGCACCTTTAAGGTGTTAAGTGGCTGACATCTTGACTGATGTTTTCTTCATCTCCCTTGAACTGCAAAGGAGGAGGTCTGTGCTCTGTTCACTAAAAGGAAACAGATAAAATTGAAAGACAAGTAGTTCAAAGCATTCCAAGCAAGCCAAGATGAAATTACAAAATGTAAGTTCTGGGTGTCAGAGACTAAAGCAATCCTGGAGGTGAGAATTACATACACTTAAACTTCATAGTTTAACACATATTCATGGGAGAAATATGAAATTTAAAATTATTCTTAAAGAATAAATTGTAGATTTAAGTAATAGGCTGTCATTAAAAAGCAACACACACACACCCACACACACACCCCCCCACACCCACACCCACACCACATACACCAGCTATTGTTAACTGCAGCACTGTGAACCTGGTGTGTTTGTTAGTTACATTCACTCAGTAGACTAAGTTAATGAAGCCCTAGTGAAATTTGAAATTAGGCACCTAAACAGAAGCTGTTAACAATACAAGAAGGTTTGAATTTTGAGCAGGTTTTGGCAGAGCAGGTCCCTTTAAGGTGTGATCACAGATGTGGGGAGGTGCTAATGATCTCAGAGCAAAAGAGGACAAATTCTCACAGTCTTCTTCCATGAAAGAAAAATTAAAATTAATGAATACTTTTACGAGTTTCTGGTTTCAATAAATGTGTGCTAATTTGATGGTACTTAATTTGAAGGAGTTGGAAGTACCAGTCAAAGAAATGAATGTATAGCTCTCATCTAGCCTGGGAAGCGAGATGAACTTGTGTGATGTTAATGCATAGGAGCTCTTCTGCACTGATTCCTTGCATGCATGCTTTTGCATTAAATATCAAAATGTATTAAGATAAACTGTGGAAAAATGCAAAGGAACCCAGAGAGGTACAAAAATATCTGCAGAAATCAGTGCCAAATACCACTTTGAAAGAATCCAAGTCACTCCAGTTTATACAAAGAAAATTAAATCAAGCACGTACACAGGAATTGAGACTAGCCCAAAAAACAGTGAAGCTGAGAAAGCAATGGGTGGTAGCAGAGAGCAAGTTATGTAAAATTGATTGACACAGTAAAAGTGCTGGCAGCCACACAAGAGCTGTGGCTTGGTGCAGGAGATTCCCTTTGCACTGACAAGGGATGACTGAGGCTGTGCTCCCGTCCCTGGGGCATGTGGATGTGTTCTTGATAGTGAAGCAGATACCCAGCTGGGAAGTTTAGAGCAGGAAGAAGCAGATACACGGATTAATTTGCATTAAAAAATTTAGAAATCTGAAGAAATAACTGCATCACATTAGAGATTAACCATGAGGAGCACTCTAGTTTTGAACCAGAAAGTCATAATCCTATTTGTAAACAAAAATTCAGAAGATAGGCCTTACTTTTGGCTGCAGCCTGGTATTTTAGGGAATGTGCTAGAAAATCTGTTTGTTGGGAAAAGATTAAGAGATATGTGGCCATAGCAGCTCATGTAGACTACATGATCTCACAGCTCTGTCCCAAAGTTTTTTGTGTCACAGAAATACCTCGAAACGCTACAGCTCTAGCAATACAAGCCATGTAAAGAGCCTGTGAAACATGATTTTTTAGGGGCAGTGACTCCCCTCTCTCGTGCTGGTAGTGGGAGTAGAGCCGCAGAGGTTCTCTTCCTGCAGCACAGCGTTCGCCACCACAGCCCCACCCCGCCTGGGGCTCTGACTCTGCCGAGCAGCTCCGGCTTGAGTGCAATTCACATTCAGGTGCCTGGGGGAGGAGGTTCTTTGTCTCTTTCTATGTCTTCCTTTGCTGAAGAGCAGCATTTAAGGTCTGGTTTGAGCTATGTGGAAGCTAGAAAGCATGCGGGTTAGAGAGCCATGCACATCATTCCAGACCCAATCTGTACCCAGCGTTGACCATTCCCACTGCTTCAGACTTCGAATCAAAGGATTGAGTCTGTGTGGTACAGCTGCAGACCTGAGAGAAAAATGGGGTCACAAATATAGGCCAATTGCCCATGCATCACGGAACAGGAAATCTTGCAGAACAGCCTTTTTCTTTTTCGTTTGCTTGTCTCTCAATGTAGTTAGAATGTAAAAAAAATGGATGCATCCTGACTTGTGCTGTTGTATAATAAAAGGATCTGTTCATCATGGGAAGCAAACTAAACACTGTCCAGTTGTGTGGTCTGTGACAATAAATAGCATCTATACATTTTCTTGTCACTAATGGGTTTTTGCACAGATTACCTGCCTTTGGGTAACTCTGCTAATGAATAATTTTATATTTACTTGATCCTCTCATCCTTGATGGGTTAGGGAAGGGAATTGAAACAAACTTTCAACAGGCCGGAACATAAAAGAAATCATTCAAATCAAGCAAACCTAATTGCTTGGGGCTTATTTTCTCCCTCCTTAGTTCCAACAGTATAGGAGAGCAGAAGTTGAGCTGTGACAAGCTAATTACACAGCTAAAGACACACTTCTTTCTTGAGAATGGCTGCCCCTTTCCTCTCCTAGTTTTTGTTCTTAACCTTAGGGTTTAATCTAAAACCACAGCAGTCTGTTGTTTGCTACCAGCCTGGGGCACACTGTTACTTGGAATGATGTCAATTGTGTGCTTTATTTTTAGTAAATATGACATTTAATAGAATTTAAGGCTCCAACTTAAGATGTGGCAGTGCAGAAAAGTCTCATATGTTACAGAATTTGCCAACACTTTGGGGAAAACAGAAATTTTGCCACTTGAGGTATTGCCCAGCAGTGCAAGGTGCTAAGACAACAGCCTCCACTGACTATTTGTCTGTCAAGGGGCAGTGTCTGCTCTGCGCACAAGGTTGCACTGGGAAGTGGAATTTAATATTGTTATGTTAAACCTACTGAAGTGAGTAAGTCCAGGGACACTGATGTCTCTTACAGCCTTTTTTCAACCTCTACCTGCAGAAAACTGCACATATAGATAAAACTGCACAAGCACAAATTAGATCTAGTCTCAGGCACAGAAAGGAGAGGGATAAAGAATGGTGGAGGATTCTCAGCTGTATATTTGGGGTCAGAACGGTCAGTCGTGAGGCAGTGTGGAACCAATATTGAAGTCCTGGTGGAGCACGGTGAGGCACGCTCGGGCTGTGTGGTGCAGAACATTCCTTACTCCCAGGCTTGCACAGTGGTGTTACCAAGAAGTTGGGCTATTCTTCCTTCCCATTAGTTCGATGGTTTGTGAAAAGGTAGAAACCTCTGATCTCAGAAAAGCCCTCTACTTTCATTAGTCCTGAAGCCTGCCAAACTGGGAACCCTGTCACTCTAAGCACAGCACAGGTAACCACAAGATGGTTGCTTTAAAAACCCCATGACTGACTGGGATCTGAGGAGATGGCAACAAAACAAAACCCACTCTGGTGTTGACCTGAGCCATTAGAGCAAGTAAGAGGGGAGAAAGAGACAACAGGCCTTCGGTGGGAGTAAAGACAGTTCAACATACTTCTGCATGTGGGTGGGAGGTCTCACTAATGTATTTGCTGGTCTTCCAGGAACCTGGAAGAAAACCCTTGGATTGCCTCCAAATCAAGCATAATTGGTTTTCCCCTGACTGAGAGGTTAAACTTTTGGGAGGGGCTGTGAGGCAGAATTGGGCACCCCAGAGATGTGTTTAAGTGTCCTAGTGTAAGGGCTGTGCTTCAAACTGTAGCCTGAGGTTCAGAGCATTGGAGTGCTATAGGGACAGAAGAATTCCTTCTTGAGAGAGCAGGCTGGCAACTGGCCCATGAAGAAGCTGCTGTTGACAACACCTTCAAAGGCTCACTGTAAGTTGGATGCTACTGTACCATAACACAGACTGAAAACCACCCTGGGCCTTGCAGGAGTGCAGAAAGAGAGATGAAAGACTTTTAGAGTAGGATGTTGTCACCTCAGATATAACAAGATAAAGTTGTAAGCAGTCAGAAATCTCTGTATGTATGACTTTTAAAAGACACAAGCCTACTATTTTCCAATGATTCTAGTATTTTCCAGTTATAAGAATAATAAGATTTTAACTTCATTAAAAATTCTCTTAAGCCCTCCCAAAAAAAAAAGCACCCTTAGTTCATGGGTTATAGCAAGCTGAACTTTAGCAGTTTCTCTCTTCTTTATTCAAACAGCAGCTTTTTAATTAACTTATAATCAGAGGAGAGCTTTTAATAATAAAACCTTGTGCTACCTTCAGTAAGGAGGCATCTTCCTCAGCAGAAGCTCAAAATAGATTTTAACCACAAATTTCCTATTGCTTCTAACAATCTTTCAGTCTAACATTGTGTCTTGCCTTTTACAGTCTTTGTTGCACTCAGCAGTGATGGAAAAGGAAAATTAGTGTAAAGAAAAGTTACTTCTAAGTCATTAAAAAACCTTCAGAAAGAACTGCAAAAATACTGACTCTTCCCACACACCTCTTGTCTTACACTGGACCAGTCTCACATTGACCTTCCATTTCACTTAACCAGGCCAAGTGACTGCATTTAAGAGCTTTATTATGTGCTCAAGGGCTTCTCTCCAGCTGCTGGCGTGGCCTCTCTCCCACCTTCTTGCACTCTTACCAGCCTCTTGCACTGAGAAATGTCTGCCTGAGTACTGAGACTTTGCAGCTGGTTCAGATGATGAGGAACATGCAAGGAGACAAATTGCTTTTGCAATACCATACCTTAACAAGAATTTGGGGTTTGAGTCATTAATCCTTCCATTCCTGCCATTGGTTCTGTAGAGCTGAGGTAACTTCAGAATTCTGAGGTGTAGCTCATGGTTATCAGGCAATAGCATCTGAAAAGCAGAGGACATGAATCTAGTAATTACAGTGTAGCTTCTTTCATGGTTTCTTTTCAGTAAAATAATTGAGTGACGCATCACAGTGAAAGCTTTTTTGTTGTATTTGTTTGTGTTAAATTCTTTAAGAGACCACAAAATTGTCACTCAAGGATGTCCAGGAACCTTCTGGCTGAGCTCAACAGGTTCCTTTCTCTAGCACAGCTGAGGCATGGTGTTCATCACATAACATCACTGGGAAAAGTGCAGCAAAAATCCCATATTAGTAAAAGCTGCTTGCCTGTTTTAGCCCCGCTGAAGTATTAACAGCAAGGATTCTTTGACAAGGATACAAGCCAGCGTAAAGGCAGAGGTGGTGTGGATCAGGTTGGTCAGACAGGTCTGGTAGCATCTGAAGGAGAAGAAATACCTTTGGTCATCCTGTCTACATCTGCTGTGGGAAGTGGCATGACATCTTTCTCTTTTCCAGCCATGAAGGCTGAAACCCTGATAACGGGGAAGCAGATTTTCCCTCCATCCTCATGAAAGACAGTAAGTAAACTTTGCATCATGTAACACCTGTATATGTCAAAATGGAAAAAAGGAAAACAACCCCCTAGATGCACCCTGGCTGACAGTGGGTTGCTGTGTGAATTCGGACATGAGGAACACACCCCATAGTGGAGCTGGGTGATGAAGATCTCCTCAGAGACCTGGCTTGGCAGGGAATGCCAGTCTTGGTGTCAGCATAACAGAATTCTCTTTCTGTTGGACAGGCTGAAGGGCATTCTTGAAGGATGGGCTGCTCTGTGAGCCAGCTACAGCCAGGCGATCCAGACATGACTGAAACACACAACACATCATGTCCTACCAGGAAGACATAATTTTCCCTCCACAATCAGTGTGAGGATTAGGGGTTCCTTTCCAGGCCTTACACGTCACTGTGGGTTAGCGTGGACAAATTTCACCCATGTGGGTGAGACCTTCCCTCTTGGCTGTGGATGGAGTGACAATTCTCACCAAGAACCCTTGTTCCACCAAGAACCCTTGTTCCACAAGCACAGGGAGGGCAGTTAAGCTAGACCCAACTGTGTTTAGGACCAAGGTCTGGGCTTTTCTTGTTGGCTTTAGCCTGATTCCTGAAAGAGTTGGTTTGCTAAACATGGGGGAAATTCCTCACTTAAAAAAAAAACCCAAAAGAAAAAACAAACAAACAAACAAAAAATCAAAAACCAAACAAACAAAAAAACCCACAGCATAAAACAACAAAGAGAGAATGAACATTTTTGTGTTGCTTTGCCAAACTAAGACAGTCACCAGGACAGAAAGGCAGATGCCAGAGTCCAGGAGAAGATGTCTGTGGCAGCTGACATGTTGGCCCAACTGTCTCTTAAAACCAGACTTTGAGGTTATCCACACATTTAGAAGTAGGCAGAGGTCTAAACACCTCACTAGTGTGAGGTCTTCCCTGGTTCAGGAGGGGCTGAAGAATCAGTGCTGCAATGACAAATGCAGAGCCATGGTTAGCTGTAGACATGTTGAGCCTGTGCCTGCACACTCATGTTGAGAAGTCAAGGAACAGATTACTCAAACCTCACATAACCAACACTCTTTGAGCAGCCAATTACTCTTTTGGTTTCTGGTTTTGTATATTTGATACTAAGGTCATCTGGTAAACGGTTCTTGTGGTGTGTGTCTTGAGAGTCAGGACACACAGTCCTGGCACTCTGGATTGAGCAGGGAGCAGATATGCTTGAGACAAATGAACAAATGGTGCAGAGGAGCAGCACCTCTGCCCCTACAGCTGACAGCATGTAGAAGGAAATGACTGGCTGGGCCGGGTCTCACTGTAGCATTTCATGTAGCAATGGTCAGAGGTGTTTTGGGAGAAACTGAGCCTGGAAATATTGAAAAGAATATTATGCCTGTGAAGTAATGAAAGAAAAAGACTGCTGTCCAAAATATTAACAACTGAATTGTGATCCTGACTCCAAACACAGCGTGGTGATGTCTGTTGAACATGGACAGAAAGAATATTTTGGGGACAAGAGAAAGAAACATTTCTGTCAGATGGTCATCTTTGTAGGAGGAAGCAGATAGAGCCAAGACTTTTTGTGTGACCACAGAGAGCAGCAATGGGGAGCAGCAGCAGATCCTGGTGAGGGTGTCCCAGTTAGCATTTAGGTGGTGATTTCTGGAATAGCAATGAAACTTCAGAGTAGTGACAGCTCACTGGGGATGAGTGATAGACCAGTGCAAATTTAGATGCCCGTCAAGCCTAGCCAACAGAGTGGGAGGAAGACACGATGAAGCAGGACGTGGTTAATACTAGTCCACTTTTCAAAATCTCAGCGGTGGAGGCAACCAAAACATCCTGGGGAGAAAGGGCCATGGGTAGCTATCATTTGCTCTCAACTCTCTCAAGTGTGTCCTCACAGACATGCCTTTCCCCCTGAGTAAAGAGCATGTTTGTGCTGCACAGCACAATCATATAATTACAGAATCATGGAAGAGTTTGGTTTGGAAGGGGCTTTCAAAGGTCATCTAGTCCAATCTCCCTGTAACAAGCAGGGACAATGCCATGAAGAGATGAGCAAGGTGCCTGGGCAGATGTCAAAAATAATCTAACTTGGAGCAAGATGAATAGTTCCTTTGTGGGCTGCATCTGCCACCTGAACTACCTGGAATAGCTTTGCTCTGGCTAAGGAAGATACACAGAGAGACTTGTTAAAATGTTTTGCTGCAGATGAAGGAGTTTCCTTGACAAGGCTACGAGCCATAAACAAGTTTCTGGTTTTCAAGGTTATATTGGGTTTGTGTGGCAATGTTTTGGTAGAGGTGGGTGGGGGATGCTACAGCTTCCCCAGAGTCCAACAGACCCAATGCCAGACTCTCCAAGACAGATGCACTGCTGGTCAAGGCCAAGTCTTTCAGTGATGGT